>MU182019.1:708822-737338 GCA_016904865.1 Pissodes strobi | reverse complement strand
ATATATATATGACTATAACAACAAAATGCAAGTTCTACTGAACTTGCATTTTGTTTATATATATATATATATATTGATGGTGCCAGCACACTTCCTTGAGGCAGTCGGTTTTCCTGGTTTCTCCACCTGCTGCCTTTTCTCAGCAGAGGGGCATGGAACCGTCTATTCTGGAGCAAAGTACCAATCATTCTTGTCAGGTACAAGTCCCATGTTACTTGATACACTTGCGTCAGCAGCTTTCTCTGATTTACTGTATCATATGCTGTTGTGAGGTCAATAAATACCGCATCAGTGATCTGTCTTTTCTCCAAGTCATCCTTGACAAATTGAGTTAGGATTAGTATCTGTCCGCAGCAGCACTTGCCTGGTCCGAAACCGGCCTCTTGTGGGATAAGTTTCTCCTGTAGTGCAACATTTGTCCTATTAAGAATCAGCCTCTCGAACATCTTATAGAGATGACACAGCAACGAAACAGGTCTGTAACTCTTTGGATCGTTGGAGTCTTTTCCTGGTTTGAGCAATGCAATTACTCTTGTTTTTCTCCACATTTTTGGTATTCTAAGGCTAGTGTTACAAGTATTAAGTAATTCCAGCAGCCACTGCAAGGTTTTCTCGCCAAAGTTCTTGATCTGTTCAGTCCTCAAGTCGTCGTAGAATAGGTGTGATATTTTATATCTTTTGTTGGGCTGTATCCAATATTTATCGACTTTAAAAGGCTGCTTAGTGGGTTGAGAGCTAGGATAAACCATTTTGGGCTCCATGTGTCTCCCTGGAAGATTCCTCTTCTTATTTTTATGTTATTAGTTTCTAGATCTGTGTGGGGTAGGGTGAGTATTAATTTTGTTTCCCAATGTTCTGATCGATTTTATAGATTTCTAAAATGTGGAGCAACCATGCATGAGGGACGGAATCATAAGCTTTTTGGTAATCTATCCAGGCAACAGCTATATTTTTGCCTTTCGCTTCTGCTTGTCTCGTTATCACCTTGTCTATTCTGAGCTGCTCTTTGCAGCCTTTCGCACCTTTTGTACACCCTTTCTGTTCTTCGTGTTCGATTTTTTGCTCTGTGATATGTTTTGTTACTGTTTTTGTGATAATTTTGTATATAGTGTTAAGGCATGTGATGGGTCTGTAGTTTTCGTTCTTAGGTTTGAGATATGTTATGCCATGTGTTAAGGATGGTGGAACCTCTGTTGGATGAGTAATTACATGTTGAATTATTTGTGCCATTTTTCCATGTAGTGAAGTAAGATGTTTCCAGAAATAATTATAGATTTTATCTAGTTCTGGCGCCTTCCAGTTTGGCAGCTTCTTCAGTATGATTCTTAATTCATCTATCGTTATTTCATATGGCATCATTGGGTCCACTGTCTCTGTTCTTTTTTGCTCTGTTTTGATCCACTCACTATTCTCGTGTTTCACTGGTTCTGACCATAATGACTTCCAGTATTGTTCGACTTCTGCTTGTTTTGGTGCTTTTATATTTGTTGGTCCTTCGTTTGCTCGTTCTAAATTCTGGTAGAAATGCTTTCCGCTTGATGTGAAGTTTGTGTTGTCTTGTTTCCTTTTGTGGGAGATGATGTACCTCTTCAGTTTCTATTATTATCATTATTATTATTATTATTATTATTATTATTATTATTATTATTATTATTATTATTATTATTATTATTGGGTCAAAATTAAGCCCTTTAGTTTCTTCAGCCTGTAAAATGTTGCAATATGGTATTCGTTCTTTCAACACTATAAAAACAATAAAACTAACACCAGTTATTTTCCTTGTTTCAGATAACGTACCCATATGAATCTGAGAATCCAGCCAAATGGACGAGATGAACATCACAGGAGATCCAACGGCCGAAGACAATATTCGTCCGTTTTACTTCGTCCAGATTACTCAAACCATACTCTTTTCTCTGGTTTGTTTGGTTGGCATAGCTGGGAACACCCTGGTCATCTATGTGGTCGTTCGCTATTCGAAGATGCAGACCGTCACCAACATGTATATAGTAAATCTGGCAATCGCAGATGAGTTTTTCCTTATTGGCATACCGTTTCTCATAGCGACCATATTGCACGGGCATTGGGTGTTTGGTCACTACGCCTGTAAAGCCTACATGATATCTACAAGCATAAATCAATTCACAAGCTCTATTTTACTGTGCATTATGAGCGCTGACAGATATATAGCAGTTTGCCATCCGATATCTTCCCCTAAATGGCGCACACCCTTTATATCTAAAATTGTATCTTGTTTCGCCTGGTGTTGCAGCATTCTTCTCATGATTCCTATTATAGAGCACGCTCAGGAAATCGTAGTAGACAACAAGTCTTCCTGTAACTTCATCTGGGGAACAGACGAATCTGAAAATTTCACTAACCCAAACTACAGTTTATCATCGACCAACTCGAGCAACGCAGCATTTTTCGAATCAGATCCGACTGCAAAGATTTTTACCATTTATACTTTTGTATTTAGTTTTGCTATACCCCTCACTCTCATAGTGTTCTTCTACTCGCAAGTTCTGAGAAAACTAAAAACCGTTGGTCCTAAGCACAAGTCGAGAGAAAAGAAGAAATCCCACAGGAAAGTTACCAACTTGGTGTCCAGTGTTGTTCTGGTTTATATAATATGTTGGACGCCCTACTGGGTAACGCAGCTGGCAATAAATAATGCCGGCGGCACGGATACGTAAGTTAATTTTTTTTTATTATAGGAAGTTGATTCGTTTCTTTAATGTTATAATTTTGTAAAATAGAAAACATTGAGAAAGTGTCACTACAACAATCGTAACGTGATTTTTGCGTTCTGGATCAGCGTTGCCAGAGAGTCATGGCACCAACAAAAATTTACTACATTTAGTCAAAATGTACTGAAGATGAAGAACCACGGCAACCAACTTACAATTAGACATGTTTATATACTTATGCATTGGTGCTGCACGCACGTCTCGTAGAGTAAACATTGATCTATTGTGTGCCGTCTAAACTAAGGAAATCTATAGTTTTAAATTGGCGGTCGAATCACGTCTTAGTAAAACCGGTCATCACGTGTATGATAATAGTGATTTCACAAGCTAAATTTTTCCCAGTTTTCTGTATAACAGGAAATAGTAAAAATTTCTAAACATAAATTATCTGGTTCCAGTAAACAAAAAAACCCATTCCTATAAAATTCAACATAAACAAACTTCATTGTTAACTTTTCCATTGTGTATGTAACAAACTAGGCCGGAAGTGCGGAGCTCTAAATCAGTTGCAAAATTCTTAGCAAACAAATAACATGAACCGGTGCTATAAGTGCGACCTCGAGTGTTTGCCAAAGAAAGAAAAAATAAACTGTTTGGATACCCATGTGATTGTTGTCGTAGAGTTGTATGCAGAAACTGTACAGGGATTACTGCATCAGAAATAAGATGTGTACCCATGGCAGCACGCATTATGCTATACTACTGCCCCGACTGCATAGCAAATATAAAATCTGCCGCTCAAATTGGGTCTCAAATGAAAAACCTTAAGCAGAACATCTCTGATCTACAAGAAAAAGGTGAAGATACTATAGACATTCTAAAGAAGGTCGAAGAAATAAGTTTAAATGTAAACAACCTACAAAACGAAATCAAACAAATGAAGGATACAAGACACCCTTCCTACGCAGATATCGCAGCTATAAATAATCGCATGAAAGATCTTGAACAACCACCACTAATGGACAGGGAACCACCAATAAAACCTAAAATCAATATTGAACCGACAAGCTCCGAAATACAGGAAAGGGAAATTAGGGCATTGAATGTTCTGTTATTTGGAATGGAAGAACAAGGGGAGAAGGACAGGGAAAAACGCTGGGAAATGGAAACCAGCGCTGTCAAGGATTTGCTGAAAACTGTAAATCCTTTAGCTGACCTAACAAATCTCAAAATGCTAAGACTTGGCGCCTACAATAATGAAGAAATCCGGCCCATCAAAATCACCTCTCCCACAAGGGAAGGGGCCAGGGATATACTTAAAGTTAAGCAAAAGCTAGAAAATAGTGGAAAATACTTAAAATATGATCATACTACCACACAAAGAGAATATCTAAAAGAAATGCTCCAACAGCTAGAAAAACGTAAAGCCAACGGAGAGACTAACATCAGGATAAAGTACTTCAGGGGTACACCAAGAGTTGTGACTGAAAGGATTACTCAAAAGAATGAAAATGTAAGTAATAAAGACCATATAAACCAACCAAATAACAACAAACAACAGTCACCAAAAAACTACTAAAATTGAGTGAACTAAAAATTCTCTACACAAATATAAACTCAATACTGAACAAATTAGACGAGCTTCACTCAAACATCCAACTACTGCAACCAACTTTAATATTCCTCAGCGAAACCTGGCTTCAACAAACCATCCCAGACACAATTATGGGAATGAAGAACTATAATATATTCAGAAACGACAGGGCTCCAGGCAAAAAAGAATGTGGAGTAATGGTAGGTAAAGAATTGAATGGGCAAAAATATTAGCCACCATCAACAACAAATACATAACGCCGGCCTCAATAAATTCTGTCTGAGTGGACATCATGATTAACACCACAAAACTACTAATAGGATGCATATAGAGACCACCTAACATACCACCAACAGACAACACCTCTTTGGCAAAACTGCTCACTACTGTACACAACAAAAACCCCAAACCCATATGTGGCGACTTTAATTATCCAGAAATAAATTGGAAAACGCTAACGCTCAGTACGCCTAACTTAACTGCACTGGAATGTCTTGAACACTATCAAACTTGGAATAGCTGGCAACTTATCACTGAAAATACCAGGTTTCGTGGAGAACAGGCCTCTCTCCTTGATTTAATTCTAACTAGCGATAAGAAACTAATATCCGAGGTCAAAACATTAAATCCTATAGGCAAAAGTGACCATTGTGTCACCACTGCAGTAGCGCAATTTCACACAAGGGAACCATCATCAAAAAAAGTCTACAAAAGACACTACTGGAATGCTGACTATGGGACTATCAGCAAACACCTTACTGCACGATTGGAGGAAAGCTCCAATAATATAAACTATGACTTGCTCGAGGAAACTATAATGGACATATACCTTCCACCGGTACTTACCAGGGTAAATCCGAAATAACCTTGGCTTAATGTCAAAGTATTCAAAGAAATAGATAAGAAAAGAATATCATGGAGGACATACAGACAAAATATGACACCTGAAAATTATGCTAAACATAGGGAGCAAAACAACAGCCTTAAAACAATAATCAACAATACTAAAACTCACTATGAACAAAATTTGTTAGAAAGGGATGAAAATCACTTCATTAATTATATAAAACGCACACTCAACAGTCGAACCTCTGAATTAGTACTTAAAGATGGCAAACCAACAAATCATCACAGAAGATAAGCAAATAGCTGAAGCATTTGCCGCCCAATTCCACAGGGTATACACGACTGAGAATCTTACAAGCATGCCAACACTCTTCCCCAATACCAGAATATTAAACGAAATTACTAGCGTGACTATCACTACTGAATGCCATAGCCTCCTTGAAAAACGAGTCCAGCCCAGGGCCAGATGAAATCCCAAATATTTTTCTAAAAAAAATGTGCCATTGCCCTGGCACCTTTCCTTACCAGGGTACTAAATGATATTCTTAACAACGGAGAAATACCGGACAAATGGGGCAAAGCATGCATCATACCCATACCCCCCATCTTCAAGAAAGGGAAAAAATATGAACCAGCAAACTACGGACCTATCAGCTTGACCTGTCATCTATGCAAGGTCATGGAAAAGTTGGTAGTTCCTGAATTAACTGAATTCCTAATACAGAATAGTGTAATACCGTCTACCCAACACGGCTTCTTACCAAAGCGATCTACCACAACAAGTCTTATCAATGAATGGACAAAAATGATGGACGATGGCAATTCAGTTGACATATTATACCTGGATCAGGAAAAAGCATTCGACATAGTTCCCTTTCAGCGACTACTATATAAACTCGAGCATTTTGGAGTGAGGAAACAATTGCTCAAATTCATAAGGTACTGTTAGAAGTACCTGCGCACCCACCAGGTTAGAACTAATGGCGCGTACTCCGCCCCTTACAGGGGTAAATCCGAAAAAACCTTGGCTTAATGTCAAAGTATTCAAAGAAATAGATAAGAAAATAATATTATGGAAGAAATACAGATAAAACTCACTATGAACAAAATTTGTTAGAACGCACACTCAACAGTCGAACCTCTGAATTAGTACTTAAAGATGGAAACCAACAAATCATCAAAGATAAGCAAATAGCCGAAGCATTTGCCGCCCAATTCCACAGGGTATACACGACTGAGAATCTTACAAGCATGCCAACACTCTACCCCAACACGAGAATAATAAACGAAGAGAAGAAAAACTACTGGATGCCATAACCTCCTTGCAAAAAGACACCAGCCTAGGGCCAGATGAAATCCCAAGTATTTTTCTAAAAGAATGTGCCACTGCCCTGGCACCTTTCCTTACCAAGGTACTAAATGATATTCTTAACAACGGAGAAATACCGGACAAATGGGGCAAATCATACATCACACCCATCTTCAAGAAAGGAAATTAATATGAACCAGCAAACTACAGACCTATCAGCTTGACCTGTCATCTATGCAAAGTCATGGAAAAGTTGGTAGTTCCTGAATTAACTGAATTCCTAATACAGAATAGTGTAATACCGTCTTCCCAACACGGCTTCTTACCAAAGCGATCTACCACAACAAATCTTATCGAGTGTACCCATGAATGGACAAAAATGATGGACGATGGCAATTCAGTTGACATATTAGATATACCTGGATCAGGAAAAATCATTCGACAAAGTTCCCTTTCAGCGACTACTATATAAACTCGAGCATTTTGGAGTGAGGAAACAATTGCTCAAATTCATACAGGAACTTCTAACACAGCGCACCTACCAGGTTAGAACTAATGGCGCGTAATCCGCCCCTTACAGAGTACTAAGTGGGGTACCATAACGGTCAGTAATTGGTCCACTGTTATTCATCACATACATAAGTGACATTCACAGACACATTAAAACGCGCATCTCATACTTTGCTGACGACACCAAGCTTTACTGTGATTCCAGATTTTTCCACGATCTACAGCAAGACATAAAAACACTAGGAGAATGGATGCAACTTTGGCAACTTGGCCTTAATCCAGAGGAGTGCACGGTACTATATATAGGAGCAAACAACCCATGTGTCAAATATCAACTTAACAATCACGACATCAAGGAAGTAACAGAACACAAAGACCTTGGCATAATCAGTATGGAGCCCATATTACATAAAGGATATTGAAGCCCTAGAGAAAGCACAAAGAAGATTTACTAAAATATCAGAAGAACTTAAATATACCCCGTACGAAGAGCGTCTTAGGATTTTTGGCCTAACGACCCTTAATGAGAGACGTGAACGTGGGGATTTGATTGAAACATTCAAGATACTCAATAAAAACTACTTTGAGGGATATATTTACATCAAATCCAAAGCACCTAAGAGGACATAGTGCAAAACTAAAAAAGGACAAATGTTCAACGTTGGTGAGGAAAAATTGTCTCGCAAATCGCGTAGTGTACAAGTGGAATTCTCTTTCTGAAAACACAATTAAAGCTCCAAACAAAAACGTCTTCAAGAACAGACTTGATCAGGACTGAGAATCAAAGAACAAAATATTTATCCACTACATGTGACAAAAACTGTAGAATAGAGACTGAAATGTCTGACGTGCGAATATATAAATGAAAGACAAAATAACATGCAGCAGTCTTCCTCTTTCATGGAGTAGAGCTGGCTCAAGCTAATCTCTTCTCTTAATTAGTTAAGTTTGTTTTTTCGGTTTTACCTCTTTCAATTCTCCGAGTTGAACTAGCCCAGGCTAATTTCTTCTCCTAATTAGTTAAGCTTTCTTTTTTCTTCGAGTGGGATTAACTAAGGTTAATATCCTCTCTCTAGTATTTCACTAGCAACCCAGTTAATTAAGTATTTTTTCACTTAAACTGTTTTACACCCACCTGGTCAATCAATTTAAATCAAAAAACCTTTCAAATAAGTCTAGTCTATCTCAGACCTTTCAACATTGATTAAATCAATTTGTTGGGTCTAGTCTGGCACAGTGGCATTTCTTCTATAATTTAAGTAAAATTTTGTAAAATTAGATATTTAACACTTTTTCCTCTTTCATACATTACTTGGTTTTCAAATTTAAAACTACCGCCATTTCTCGACGTATTTCCTTTTGCGTCTGCGGTCATCTGTTTACTTGTCAAACTTGTCGACTGAGACATGTTTGTCGTTCCACTAAAACGTGGTCCCCACGTCGGTCTCTTCTTTTGTTAATCGTTTAATTATGTGAACCTTTCAAAAAATGTAAAGTGTTATTTAAATTTTGATGTGACCGTTGTCGTCTTGATGTAGTCTGTGAATATGTTCTTTTGTTCCATCTGACAAGTGTGTGAAAAAACTTCCATTTCATTTTGCTTAAAAATCACACAAAAAATCTCATCTGTTTTTATTTTACATCTTTTATATCTTAATAAATTCAGAATTTAAAAACTCAAATTTCAAATTCAAATTTCAATTTTAGTTTTGCCACAGGTTACTCCATTTGCAATTTTTCTCTCTTCAACCCAAAATTCTACAGCATTTATTGTTTTCCACTAATGGGTGGTTCTTTTACTCACTTTGCAGGTAACACTGATGATGGCTCTGGCCTTTTGGATTAAATTTTATGCATGGAATACAAAAGTGTTGCAATTAGTATGTTTGTATTTTTACATTTTCACTTCATGCAAGGCCCTCCGCTCGCTCCGGTGTGCCACCTAACAAAACTAACACAAATTTAAAAAATACACAGGCATAACCTTTAAAAAGTAATAAAAAAAAACCATCAACGGGAATTGAATCCGGACCGCCATATCATAAGCACAGCATCTGACCACTGCGCTACGAGACCAGTTGAAAGCAATTCGCTAGACCATAAAGATATGGGTTTGTCAACGATGAGATGCGAGCGCAACTCTGAAGCCCTGTGATGTGGTGCGGGCAATGTCTTGTCGTGAAAGCTTGATAAAGTCATATTACGTAATTGGTAGGGACGAGGTAAATTAGAGCTGAGCAATGGAAATCGAGTTATTATTGTTTCATTTCGAGAATATTCTTCCATTTCGTAAATATTAAGACAACAAATTGCTAATACCTCCGATTTGACCAAATAAATACATTTTGGGTAAATACAGGAGTTTTATTAACCTACCCGATTGGGTATTTTAATAAATATAATATAAGTAATATCTAAAACTCAATTCAGGGCCCGCTCTAGGGGCGGACAACCCGGACATTTGCCCGGGGCGGCATATCCAAAGGGCGGCATTTTTTCATAAAATGTCCAATTGTTGTAACAATATTACAAATACACCTAGTTAACAATTAGTTTGCTTTTCATTATTTTGGTATTTGTACTACCCTTGAACCCATAGTGTTTTGTTTAGCAAAAATAAAAATAAAACCACCTTCAAACTTATAATTATTGTTTATAGACATAAGAGTTCTATTAATATTACCGTTTTTAATGTTTACTATTTTGTCCTGCTTGAATGTTAATTATGTTACGTGTTTCTTTTTGAATATACGTTTTTAATATAATTTAAAACCATTTGATTTTTATTTTAAACAAAAGATATATATTTTTAAATGTATATTAGGGGGCGGCAATTTGCCTTTTTGTCCGGGGCGACGCTATCGCTGAAGCGGGCCCTGCTCAATTATTCCAAATACAATAGGTATTCGATTAATTGAAAAATCACGAATAGTACAAAGTTATAATAATGTTCTCTAGCGGATTTTACTTACCAGAACGCAGAACTATTTTTATTCGCTTTCAAACGATTAAAACTTTAGCGATAGAGTTAGATTATACGCTTATTTTAATTTACTCGTGAATTTGAAATACTTTCAGTTTTGGCAGGGCCGAACATCAGGAGCGAGTTTAAGATTTATTCTTGAAAATCTAACTTACAAAAGTAAACAAAATATACGATATCAGCAAAAATGAGCTCTCTACCTAGGGTTGTATAACTTAACGCGGACCGAATAATACTAACTTTTATTTTTACGTTAAGACCGAAAATAGGGTTGTTTGGCGACGTACTCGCCGGTGTGTACTTTCCCAGCAAAAAATAATGACCATCGAGTGGTTCTTGAAACATAACAGCTGGATTGAATTCCAAAGAATCCCAGGAAGAAAACCTTAATAAAAATAGAAATAAAACGGACCAAAGAGAATTGGGCCCGATATTGTGGTAAAAACCCACAGCTAGTTTATGGGGGCAGTAGGTAGATAACTCTGCGATAACAAAATATGGTCAACTATCTTATAAAAGTAAATTCGAAATGCTTAAATAAAATCTCGATAAATAATACATACAACAAAACCCATTGCCTGGTGCTGCCTTCATGTTTGGCGCCAAAAAATAGCGGGTTTCGCCATTACTTCGTAAATGGATATGTATAGTTCTAACCCAGGGGAACTTTTTATTGGCATTGTAGAAACGAGCCTGTATCAAGAAAAAATACGAACTTCGGCATTCATTATATTACATTTAGTACCAATGCAAACGCTTCCATATAGTTGATAAATTTGACTACTTATTTCAATTAAGTACCTGATATAAAATTTGAATTTTGTTTCCAGATTAGATATTACACTGCATCTGCTAGCATCCTGCCTAACTTATTCCAACTCGGCAGTAAATCCAATACTCTACGCTTTCCTGAGCGACAACTTTAAGAAAAGTTTTTGGAAAGCTTGCACCTGCGCAGGCAATAAAGACGTCAACGCGACACTACATTTAGAGAACAGTGTCTTCCCGAAGAAGTCGAAACAGTCATCAGAAAGGTCAGCATTCATATCTTCATTAGAATATTATCTTGCCATCATCTCCTGATAGTTAGCGAAACGCGCGTCAAGTGGATAAAACTGTATGACTATCAGATTGGGACTGCATAGTACTTTACACTCATCCACTGGACGTGACGTTTCAACAATATTTATTTATTTGAAATTGTAAAAAATGTAATGTAACATTTTTCCTTTCGTAGATACAGGCCTACGAGGAATACTTCGATATGTCCCAACTTCGAGGACGAAGGCGAAGCGCCCCTAGTCAAGGGAGATCCATCAACATCAGCCACTGCTCTGACGATGACCAGCCGCGTCCACATCAACCTGGTGGACAGCCGAGATAACGTGGCGATAAAAAACGGCACAGCGACACAGTCGCAACCGACCAGCTTATAATCTCGTACCAATGGGCGTATTTTAAAAACGAGGAGAGCTTTTTGTAACTCGATATTTTGTGACGAATTTGACGAGTATGTTTATTGTGATAAACCGTTATCTATACTTGACCGATCTAGACGATGTAATGAAGTTATTATTATACGAAAACTACAGCATAAGAACTAACGTCAATATTTAAGCAGTCTGAACGCCGACGATGTAATTTTTTTTCGACGTTCAATCAATAGACAAATATGGTAAACAGACAAATGAGCTTGTTCAAAGCCGATATTTAAAAAATACCCCCTTCTAACAATGACTTTTTGAGTATAGAACATAGTCCATAGTTCAAAATTAGTAACGGATGCCTAATCCGCCAATGATAGTTGTTCCTTATAAGAGCAAACCGAAGCTTCATTTCTCGACATCTAGGGTCCTTTATTAAAAGAATTATTGCAGTATTTCAAATATGAATAAAAGTGAAAAGTAGGCGTCAAGGGTCGGACTTAGATCTACAAGCGGAAGGCCGAAAAACTATTCATTGCAAAAAATACCAATTTTTTTTTGGCGGTCCGTCGAAATGAGTTCAGTTCGATTCGGCGTGAACTAATCACGACAGTATAACTTGAAGATTGAAGCTTGCTTTATAGTCCGAGGGTAGTCAAAATGGTTTGTATTTTTTTAAAATTAAATACTCCAATGGAAGAAGCACAATTTTTAATATGCAATGTGAAATAAGGCAAAAGTCAGTCATAATGATTCACTGCAAAAAAAATTAAATTTTTCTTGTGAATCTGGCGATCCGTCGAAATGAGTTCTCCAGTCCGGGCGATTATAATAAACTAAACACGGTAGTCTAATTTGAAGATTAAACTTTACTTTATAGTCCGAGGGTAGTATTACCACCCCGTATGTTTAAAAGCTAATATGGGTTTGCATTTTTTTATTAAATACTCGATGGGAAGCATTTTTAATTTAGGGTCTTGAGCGCGCATCTAATCCAAATTTGGGAGGCTTCGATTGTGTGTTTCGAATAGAGCAAAACTTTAAATTTTCAGTATGCAATATATATTTGTGAAATTAGGCAAATATGGGTGATAATGATTTATTGCAAAAAATAACATTTTTCTAGTGAAGCAGGCGATCCGTCGAAATGAGTTCTCCAGTCGGAGCGATTCTAATGAACTAAACACGATAGTCTAAATGTGTAGATTGAAGCTTATTGCTTTATAGTCCGAGGGTAGTCAAATGGGTTTGTATTTTTTTTATTAAATAGTCAATGGAAGCATTTTTAATTCATTAGCGTCTCAAACGCACATGTAAATTTGGGAGGTTTCGATTAGGTATTTCGAAAAGAACAAAATTGTTAATATGCAATATACAGGGTGTCCGGAAATAGCGTCGCCAAATTACAGAGGGTGATTCTACTTAAGAAAACATGAAATTTTTTTCATATAACATACGTCCCAAAATGCATAGTTTCCAAGATACAGGGTGTCAAACTTTTTATAAAAAATCAGTTTTTTGTTAATATCATAAATATGATTTTACTGATTTTGTTGAAATTTGGCAGAGTTATCTGTAGTAATAAGGGGCTCATTAAGACTTAATTAGATTAAAAATATAAAGTCCAGTGGCGTCCCGGAGGGCATCATACCGAATATTATTGACAAAAAAAGTGTGCGCCGCTGACTTTTTCAAACACTTTATATTTTTTTCGTATTAAGCAACTAAAAATAAAACATTTTTTATTCTCGAGTTGTTTTCGTATCTTGCGTTGTTTTCGATAAAAAAAGTGAAAACCGGTTTATTACATTTCAAAACTTTTTTGATAAAATCGATATTTTTATTTATATCTTGAATATGCTTTTACCGATTTTGTTCCAATTTAATAGGGTTATCTGCAGTAACAGGCGGCTCATTTGGCCTTTATTAGATTAGAAATATAATGTCCAGTGGCGTCCCTGGTGGCATCATACCGAATATTATTGACAAAGAAATGTGCGCCACTGACTCTTTTAAACATTTTATATCTTTTACGTATTAAGCAACTAAAAATACAACATTTTTGTTTTTTAAATTGTTTTCGTATCTTGCTTCGTTTTCGAGAAAAAAATAAAACCAGTTTATTACAGCGTTTGATGTAGAATTTGGTGCCCTAAAGAAATGTAATAAACTGGTATTTATTTTTTTTCTCGAAAACGAAGCAAGATACGAAAACAATTCAAGAAACAAAATTGTTGTATTTTTAGCTGCTTAACACGAAAAGAATATCAAATATTTAAAATAGTCAGTGGCGCACATTTCTTTGTCAATAATATTCCGCATGATGCCTCCGGGACGCCACTGGACATAATATTTTTAATCTAATTAAGGCTAAATGAGTCGCCTATTACTACAGATAACTCTATTAAATTTCAACGAAATCGGTAAAAGCATATTTAAGATATAAATAAAAATATGGATTTTATCAAAAAAGTTTGGAAATGTAATAAACCGGTTTTTATTTTTTTTTTATCGAAAACGAAGCAAGATACGAAATCAACTCAAGAATCAAAAATATTGTATTTTTAGTTGCTTAATACGAAAAAAATATAAAATGTTTGAAAAGTCAGCGGCGCACACTTTTTTGTCAATAATATTCGGTATGATGCCTTCCGGGACGCCACTGGACTTTATATTTTTAATCTAATTAAGGCTAAATAAGCCCCTTATTACTACAGATAACCCAGCCAAATTTAAACAAAATCAGTAGAATCATATTTAAGATATTAACAAAAAAACTGATTTTTTATAAAAAGTTTGACACCCTGTATCTTGGAAACTATGCATTTTCGAACCCATGTTCATATGAAAAAATGTTCATGTTTTCTTATGTAGAATCACCCTCTGTAATTTGGCGATGCTATTTCCGGACACCCTGTATATTTGCACAATAATTAGGCAAATATTGGTGATAATGATTTATTGCAAAAATGAGTTCTCTAGTCCGGGCGATTCTAATGAACTAAACACAATAGTCTAATTTTGAATATTGAAGTTTGCTTTATAGTCCAAGTGTAGTCAAATGAGTTTGTATTTTTTCTATTAAATAGTCCAATGGAAGCATTTTTAATTTTTTAGCGTCTCAAGTGCACATAGAAATTTGGGAGGTTTCGATTAAGTATTTCGAACAGAACAAAATTTTAAATTTTTAATATGCAATATATATTGCATAGGTGCAGTACCTGCTTTTAAATTGGACCTTTCTCGGCTTCTCGGAAGTTTGATTAGTTTCTCTAATTTTGAAATGCACTATACCAGAAGCAATATTTTCCTAAAAGTATTTTTTTAAATTTAAATATTCTTTACCTGTAGTTGATTCTTAAGTTTTCGATGTTTTCACACCACATTTTCTGTTTTTTCCTAATATTTAGGGAAAGACTGAGGCTTTTATTTTGCTTTTAGATTTAGATAATGTGCAAAAAGGAGAATCTGTTTTATTGATTTCCCAGATAATGTATTATTAATGGAGAAAAACTAAATTTTGCGTTTTCATAGTTAAGTGGCACAATGTCAATATCAGTATCAAAAGAGGTGGCCCCTAGCGGGCCTTGCACTTAGGCCACCAATTGGGCCCGTTGTGCCCCGTGGCACAATGTCAAACATTACCTTTAGGAAATGGAAAAATTAGATAAATCAAAATTTACGAAGTAACGGAATTAATTAAAAAACATACAAATGCAGGTTTAAAAACCTTATAATATTTTTTTATTCGTGCCAAAATTGAAGCCTTCATATTTTAATTTAATTTCCCGAAACATTATTACATATAAAAAAATTATTAGTTATTTTAACTTTCAATATATCGTTAATATCAATATGTCATTTAATTCAATATATCGATATATTTCTATATTTGCCATCCCCGCCCTAAATCCGTTTGACGGTCACGAAGAAATATATTGTTTTTGAACACTATTCCAGATCCAGGGCTTTCGGAGGTTTCCCAAACCGTACCGATTTCAAATCAAGTCAACTGTAAATTGTTGGTTTGTGAATTACCTATTGAACTTGTAAATTACGTATACAAACTTTCTTTTAATAATTCCTGTTTTTACTTTGAGGGAGAGACAGCTTATGTTGTGTTTTTTAAATAATACCGTGAATTTCACAATAATCGCCATCAACAAAACCTAATGAGAGAGAAAGCTGTTATTTCAGATATAGAAGCACTTATTTAACTTGTAAATTACGTATACAAACTTTCTTTTGGATTTATTCCTTGTTTTCAGTTTGAGGGAGAGACAGAGCTCATGTTGCGTTTTTTAAATAATACAGGTGAATTTCACAATAATCGCCATCGAAAAAATATAATGAGAGAGAAATCGGTTGTTTCAGATATACGTGCGTTAGAGGTGCCTATTTTAAGTGGTAATTACGTATACAAACTTTCTTTCGGATTCGTTCCTTGTCTTCAGTTTGAGGGAGAGACAGCTGACGTTACGTTTTTAAATAATACACGTGAATTTCACAATATTCGCCATCCAAAAAAATATAATGAGAGAAAAATCTGGCGTTTCAGATATACGTACGTTAAAAATACTTATTTAACTTGTAAATTACGCATACAAACTTTCTTTTGGATTCATTCCTAGTTGTCAGTTTGAGAGAGAGACAACTGATGTTGGGTTTTTAAATAATACACGTGACTTTCACAATAATCGCCATGGAAAAATATGATGTACGTGCGTTAGAAGTACCTATTTAACTTGTAAATTACGTATACAAATTTTCTTTTAGATTCATTCCCTGTTTTGAGCTTGAGGGAGAGAGCTGATAGTGTATTTTTAAATAATACACATGAATTTCACAATAATCGCCATCGAAAAAAAACATAATGAGAGAGAAATCTGTTATTTCAGATATACGTGCGTTAGAAGTATTCATTTAACTTGTAAATTAGGTCTACAAACTTTCTTTTGGATTCATTCCTTGTTTTCAGTTTAAGGGAGAGACAGTGTTTTTAAATAAT
Source organism: Pissodes strobi (assembly GCA_016904865.1). Lineage (NCBI taxonomy): Eukaryota > Metazoa > Arthropoda > Insecta > Coleoptera > Curculionidae > Pissodes > Pissodes strobi. The sequence continues at coordinate 720,974 of MU182019.1, read as the reverse complement.
ACAACGTGAATATATCAGAATAATGACTATCGAAAAAATATAATGAGAGAGAAATCGGTAGTTTCACATATACGTGCGTTAGAAGTACCTATTTAAAATGTTAATTACGTATACAAACTTTCTTTTGGATTCGTTCCTTGTTTTCAGTTTGAGGGAGAGACAGCTGATGTTATGGTCTTTAAATAATACACCTGAATTTCACAATTATCGCCATCGAAAAAATATAATGAGAGGTAATTCTGTCATTTCAGATATATGTGCATTAGAAGTACCCATTTAACTTGTAAATTACCTATATAAACTTTCTTGCGGATTCATTCCCTGTTCTCAGTTTGAGGGAGAGCCAGCTGATGTTGTGTTTTTAAACAGTACACGTGAATTTCACAAAAATCGCCATCGAAAAAATTATAATGAGAGATAATTCTATCATTTCAGGTATACGTGCATTAGAAGTACCGATTTAACTTGTAAATTGCATATGCAAACTTTGGTTTGGATTCATTTCTTTTTTTCTGTTTGAGGGAGAAACATCTGATGTGTTTTTAAATAATACACGTGAATATCACAATAATCGCCATCGAAAAAATATAATTGGAGAGATATAATCTGTTATTTCAGATATACTTGCATTAGATCTACTTATTTAACTTGTACATTACTTATACAAACTATCTTTTGGGTTCATACTCTGTTTTCAGTTTGAAGGAGACAGCTGATGTGATTTTAAACAATACACGTGAATTTCACAATAATCGCCATCGAAAAAACATGATGCGAGAGAAATCTGCCGTTTCAGATATACGTGCGTTAGAAGTACCTATTTAACTTGTAAATTACGTATACAATCTTTCTTTTGGATTAATTCCTTGTTTTCAGTTTGAGGGAGAGAAACTGACGTTGCGTTTTAAAATAATACACGTGAATTTCAAAATAACCGCCATTGAAAAAATATAATGAGAGAGAAATCTATTAGTTCAGATATACGTGCGTTAGAAATACACATTTAACTTGTAAATTAGGTAAACAAACTTTCTTTTTGATTCATTCCTTGTTGTCAGTTTGAGGGAGAGACAACAAATGTTGCGTTTTTAAATAATACACGGGAATTTCACAATTATCGTCATTGAAAATATATAATGAGAGTTGTTGCCTTAGAAGTATCTATTTAACTTGCAAATTACATATACAAACTTTCTTTTGGAGTTATTCCCTGTTTTCAGTTTGGGGGAGAAGCAGCCAATGTTTCCTTTTTAAATTATACACGTGAATTTCACAATAATCGCCATCGAAAAAATACAATAAGAGAAGAGAGACACCTGTTATTTCAGATTTTATTACCGGACCAGTCTTCTCTTCTGGTAAGAGCCAGGTAGTGCTATATTTCTATCCATAATCAAACAATTTTGTACTGAAGCACATCCAAATTTCCAGGGGTAGAGGGTAGAAAAGATGGAATCCAAAATTGTGTTGGAAATGTTGTTAATACATTCTTTCCGGCTTTAAAAGATTGTCTTTTAAGACCTGGTGACTGTAGCATTTTGCTGCCAGGTCAGTGGTTAGAGTGGTTGACCTGCAGATTCAGGTTCTGTCGTTCTAATCTTGCTGGCCTAAAACTTTTTTTTTAAACCGTTGAACCAACGAATCTGAAGACGTGAATCATATCGACTACAGAGCGCTTTTTTGCGGTATAATATAAGGAGAAAGCTTCGCATTATGAATGAACATACAAACCTTAGCTCCCTCTTTTTTAAATATTTTAAATATTTTCAAACGCTTCAAATTTATACTGGATTGCGCCAAGAAATTAGTAGCTTTTCCATGAGATGCATTACATTTTGAAACAACAAGAACCGTGAATAATTTGATTGAATATAATATTTTTATAAGTGGTGAAGATTAGGAGAGCATGTTTATCCTATGGCCGTGAGATAATGGTTTCAACAACGCTAAAGGCCCTCGGGTTTATTCACTTGTTGAATATTATACATATCACTAGAGCCAATATGACACGATTATATTTTTCGAGAAATTTCTTCCGATATCCAGAGATCGTTGCGTGCAGAAAAATGTGCTAGATTTTTGGACACAATGAGCTATAATATATGATTTTCAAATTCTATATAATATTTTATGCGAAATTGAGAAAAAGTATACTCGTGTCCTAAGGGTCTTAACACAGATTTGGAATGTTTATAACAATATTTTGATGTTAGATCATATATTCACCCGTCGAGTTCTCGATAGTCGAAAGAATTAAAGCCATATAACAAACAGGCCAGCATTACTTCACGTACAGTGTAAATATCTTTAATATCGTTAAATGTTTATTTTGATCCATATATGTATTGTAAATATTAATTACGTTAGTTTTTATAATATTAATAATTATTATTATAATAATTCTATATAAATAAAGTGTAATTATATTTTTACACTGATGTATCTTGATTATATAAAAGTAAATACAGGGTAATTAAATGAATGAACATAATTTTCAACACGAGTTCCTTGAGATTTTAAAGCGAGCCCGTAAAATCGCATGGAAACGAGTAAAATTTTGGTTAGAGCAAATTTTGTGATTAATAAAATTGGAATAAAGCATACCTTAATGATGCCAAATAGACATTTTCTGACAATAACAAAGATTCAAGTTGCCAAGACAAGACACCTAAAATCACACTAAAAAACTCATAAATTTAAAGGGGAGGCAGCTAGAAATTAAATGCCTATTATACATTATAGCAAATCATGTTTAATAGCAGCTTTTTCGGTTAGTATGTTCGAGCCGTACAAAACATAACTATAATGCTGTTTCTTTATAAAGAGTGTGTTCAATTTTAGTTAACAAATAGGAAACATCTTCATTTTTCGATATTCGAGAAAGTTGTTATTTGTAAAAAAAACCTTCTTTGTCTTGATTGGAACTAGCCTAAACAGGATACTCCACAGAGCAATTTTGCTAGCATTTCTATTAATAGATTTTTGAGAAAAAGTTATTATTTGTGTGCTTCTTTTAAAATTAAACTGCCTCATTCACCTTCTCTGTAAAGGCATTTTATCAAAGTCATTTTCGATTTTCCTGATCAAGAATGTCGCGATTAAAATCATCTTTTTGTTTCTCGACAAAATTTATTCTTTGTAAAGTACTTAAATTTCTTGGGCATGGAATGATAATTTTTGAAAAATTAAAATAAATTTTAATTTTATTATACATTCTGGTATTGAAATATTTTGTAACATGAAAAAATATTAAAAAGGTAATGTCAACATATAATGACGAATACACGAAACGAGTCATTACAATTTTAAGTACTTTTAATCCGCTCAATGGAATTTTTCCTGGCGGGCAGCCCCATTCTTTAGCTGCATACAAAAGTACAAAAAAGTAAGTAAAAGATTATAGAAGATTTGTTAATAAAAATATGATTTAGCAATAAATGTATATATTTAATGTTTTAATGCAGCAGAGACATATTTCGTTTGCTCGAAATGTATTAATTTGCGTTAAAAAACGATAATTGATAAATTAATAAATCGTTTTTGTGTTTCGTAGTTTACATTCTTCTTATTTCTTTCACATATGTATGTACTTTGAAGCAATGTATTATTTTGCAAAATGGGGGCACACCCCTTGAATATGACTATGTTTTACCCTCTCCCCAAAAAAAAAGTTACCCTAGATCCGCCCTTGGCCACACCAATGTGTAACTAAATAATGGGCCTACCCGCCAATGAAAAGTGAATCAAAATCCATTAAACGAATCAAAAGACATGATACCTAGCAGAAAAAATTCTTCAAATCATAGTGATTCGCTTCATATGTCCGTCATCCACTACAAAGCCGCAGAAAAATCTAATATTTTAAATTTGTTAGTTATGGCAACTGAAGCTTAATAGCGAATACCATTGGTAAAAAGCGTGGCACTGGTGTGGCACTGAAACTCGCTGAGTGCACAGAAAAGATTGCACCAGTTCATTGCCAATGGGGTACAGGATTTGACGATTTGACATTGAGTTCAAAACTCTTAGTCACTATCCCTACTTGAAGATAAAAGGAAATTTAAAATAAAATGATCTTTTTCCGCCATTTTCAAAAAACCATCTGTAATCTATTATCCTTTGTCGGATTTCGTTCTTTTATCTTTTGACAACAACATCGGTGCCACACGACCTCCAAGGTCTCGTGCGGAACTGATAGCACTAGAAGGAAGAAATGTCGCACCAATTTCCCAATGGTACACAAAAACTTGCCCTGCACTGACCAATATTATACACATTTTGAAGTCGTGCCGCCCTAGTTATACCAATGGTATTCGCTATAAATGTATACTTTTCACACCATGTATTCTTCTTCCTCTTCTTCACGTGCCATCTCGGCTGCTCTGAAAAGTTCGGTTGATATGCATCCGTACATCCCTTCCTACAATTCTTTTGACTTGAATTTTACCTTGTATAAGCAATTGCAGCATGGTATATCTATCTCTCTCCCCGTACAACGTGTCGCAGGTATTGCAGCTTTCTAGTTTTGATGGTTTCTACAACCTCCAGCTCCTTGTTCACTCTCCTAATGACTTCGTTGTTTGTCACCTGTTCCATCCATGATATTTTTAGGTCCCACATTTCAAAAGACACAAGTTTCTTTACAGTTGCTGCATTCAGGGTCCAGGCCTTCATTCCATACAAGAAAGTCGATCCCGCTTCAAATCCCTTGTACAGATCTCTATTAAAGTTCGTTCGTGCCTTTTCTATGCGTATTTTAATTTCTTTAGAGTAGTCGTTGGTACAGCTGATCATTGTGCCTAGATATCTGTAGTTTTCTACCTGTTCAAGAGTCCTGTTGTTAATTGTTAGAGTCTCATTATTGTTCTGATTTTTTGTTATCTTCATAAATTTCGTTTTTCTTTTTTTACGTTTATTGCAAGCCCATTTTCCTGACCGCATTCGACTATTGTGTTCATCAGTCTCCGCCTGGGGCAGCTGGTGGTGGGTTGAGTAGCCCACCAGCTGTCACTGCCGATCCCAAGCTCGGGTAAAGGAGGAGGGTTAAGCATAAGGCGAACAACCCTATCTTATAAAAAACAGACTGTTACAAAAGGTAACGACCTGCCTTGGAAAAGGACGGATCTCTGGAGACGACTCAAGCAACGACCAAGGAATATGACTACTGGAACCTGGAATGTGCTTATCTGGTTTAGACCAGGGGCAGCAAAGAGACATAGAACAGACAGAGAAATATAGCATCGACATCACGGCACTACAGGAAATCTGGTGGCCCAACAATGGGAGTCAATCAGTAATATTCTATAGCGGCAACCAAGACGGGCGACATGAATTCGGCACAGGCTTCGCGGTAAGAGAGTGATTGGTTGGACAGATAATATCATTCAAGCAGATAAGTAAACGAATCTGCTATCTTAGGATGAAAGGAAAATGGCCAAACTATTCACTAATATCAGAAGAAAGATATGGGACTGACAAAGACTCCTTCTACGATCAGCTAGAGGATGCGACTAGCACTATACCAAAACAGGACATGCTCATCCTACTAGGGGACTTCAACGTCAAACTGGGCAGATAACCTACACTCAGGCCGCATATCGGAAACCACAGCCTTCACGATATCTCAAATGACAACAGCCAACGACTGGCAGGACTAGCAGCGACCAATAATCTTTCTATGTCAACGATGATCGAACACAAAAAAATACACAAAGAGACGTGGGTCTCGAATGACCACAGAACACGAAACCAAATAGACCATGTGCTGGTCAACGCTAGGTATGCAAAAATGTCATGGATGTGAGAAGCCAAAGGGGTGCAGATGCGGACTCCGATCATTTCCTAGTACAGACAAAAATGCGCCTGAGAATTAAGAGCATAAAAACGCAAGAACAGCAAGCCACAAGTACGGCAAGATGGGAAGTAAGCTCACTTGGAAACGCTGAAATGCGAACCAAGTACCAAACCGAAATGGAAAACCAACTACGACAAAACACTCGTGAAATGGAAGACATAGAAATAGCCTGGGGCACCCTCAAATCAACTATTTAGCCAGTCACGAAGAAAACACTGGGCAAAAAGCAGGACAAAGAAGAAAGAATGGTATGATGCGGAATGCGAACAAATCAAAAATTCAAAAAATAAAGCCAGATTGCGCATGTTACAAGACAATAATAACACCAATATAGAGGAGTTTAAAACATGCAGAGAGGAGGAAGGAAACTTATAAGGAACAAGAAAAAAGCGGCCCAGAGTAAAGTACTTCAGCAATTGGACGAGGATGCCAAAAGCAACAATAGTAGGAGATTCTTCCAAGAAATATCACAGATGAAGGAAGGTATAAGGTATAAGCCCATAACAAGCATTATCCTAAAAAGTAATGGGGGCGATCTAATAACAGACAGACAGAGTATTTCAACAACCTTCTTGATGCACATAACGGCATAACTGTAGTGACCACAACATACCAGACAGCGGAAATAGACGTAGAGGAGCCAAGCTTCCAAGAAATAATAGTGCCAATCAACAAACTCAAAAATAACAATGCCTCTGGTTGTGACACAATACCAGCAAAATGCCTAAAATATGGAGGAATACAGCTCCACAAAGAACTGCATAAACTAGTACTAGCGATATGGAAATGGGAAGCCTTGCCAGACGAATGGAACGAATGCACTATAATCCATATCCATAAGAAGGGAGACCGAATGGAATGTATTAACTACAGGGGAATATCTCTTCCGAACACAGCATACAAGGTACTCTCCAATGTGCTATTGAGCCGTATATCACCATATGCGGAGGAGTCCATTGGGCGATTCTCAGTGTGGATTCAAACCAAAGAGGTCAAAAGTGGACCAGATATTCACAATCCGGCAACTACTGGAGAAACACTGGGAATTCAATAAAGAGGTGCATCGTGAGACAAGCATTACGACACCATTATATGCGACAATGTCTGGATAGCCATGGCAAGCATAGGTATAGCACAGAAAATCATCACTCTCACGAAAATATGCATAAACAATACCAGGTGTCGCCTAAAACAGAGGAATTTTTGGTCATGAGTGGATTGAAACAACAGGATGGACTGTCGCCCCTACTCTTTAACATAGTCCTAGATATGGCTATCAAGAAGACGAACATCACCACTGAAGTATTTACTAACCAGTGGCCACATATGATCCTGGCCATCGCTGACGATATTGACGCGGTCGGGAAAAGTACTGTCGGAGTCAGGGAAAGCTTCCTGAAAATCGAGAAGGAATGTAAGAAAATTAGCCTCAACATCAATGAGGAAAAATCCAAATACATGCATATCACCCGCCAGGGACAGAATTGTACAGGCAGTAACAGCAACGAAGAGATTAAAGCACGAATACACAGTGGTAATAGGTGTTTCTTTGCTATGCGAACCCTGATGCAATCCAAAACGATGTCAAGAGTGTCAAAGCTGAGGGTGTACCAGGATGTAATCAAACCGATCATCTGCTGTGGCTGTGAGACTTGGACCCTTACGAAACATAATGAGCTTCTACTAAAACGGTTTGAAAGAAAGATCCTGAAAAGAATATTTGGCCCCGTCAATTATCCAAACACACAGCAATATCGCATAAGGCCGAATACAGAAGTCTAGGATCTATACCAAAAGCCGGATATAGTCAAGTCAATAAAATTCCAGCGTCTGAGACGGGCTAGACATGTCCAAAGAGCACCTGATCACCGGCTGATCAAGACAGTATGGGAAGGAAATCCAGTAAAAAAGAGACCGCTGGAGCGGCCGAGGCTCAGATGGACGGACAATATTTTAAAAGACCTACAAACTATGCAGGTATATGACTGGAAGGAAGCCATGCTGAACCTGGACCGATGGAGGCAAAATCTTAAAGCAACCAAGACCCACCAAGGGAAGAAGAAGAAGGGAGAAGTCTCTGAAGATCCTCCAGACTGTCTGCTAATATCACTGTATCGTCCGCGTATCTGATCGGTGTTCCATTGACCTTAATATCAGCTATTTCTCCCTCAAGCGTTTTTTCAGGATTTTTTCAGAGGATGCGTTGAGAAGTAGTGGGGACAATATACATCCTTGTCTAACTCCTCTTCTAATTTCGATCTCTTCTGACATTTGGTCGTTAATGCGTACCTTTGCCGGTTGTTTATAAAATCAACTTGATATGATCCGGAGATTGTTATGGTCTGTTTCGTTTTAAGGACCTTCATTAATTCATCGTGACGGACTTTGTCGAAGGCCCTGTTATAATCTATGAAACATGCATGGTTAACGTCCAAGCATCTCTGGACTAATACGTTAAATGCAAAGAGGGCCTCAGGTGTGTCTATATCCATGTCCAGCTTTTGGTATATTCGATTGTGGATTATCTCTAGAAGCAGTTTTAAAGTATGGGACATCAAACTGAGGGTACGGTGATCATTACATTGACTTTTTAGGGAGACAAATAAAAGTAGACAGTAACCAATCGCTGGGTATGACGCCAAAATGGTAAATTCCATTAAAAAGCCTCACCAGAATGTCCATATGACTCTCTTCTATATTTTTAAATATATCAATAAGAAGTTCATCAGACCCAGAACTTTTTCCATTCATTGTTATTTTTAGTGCATGTACTATTTCTTCCTTGGTGATTTCTGGGCTTGTTTATTTTGCGTCGAGAGCTATGTGTTCTAGCGTTCCTCTCTCGTCCTCGAATAATTCCCAATGTACTCTTTCCAGCGTTCCAATTTCTTTCTGGTCTCCAATATATTCTTGCCATTTTTATCCAGTGATGCTGGATTTATCTGTTGTAGGCCTGCCATCTCCTTGACCTTTTTATGTAAATTAAATAGGTCGTATTTGTTTTGAAGGTCTTCAATTTCTTTGCATTTTTCTGCGTGGTATTTTTGCATGGCTTTTTTCTGATCTCGTTACTGATTTGTTTATGTTTGTTGCTATCTTTGTTCTTTTGTTCTTGGTTTGTCTGCGTTGTTCCATCATGGTTTATATATTGTCATTCATTCAGTTCTTGCTTTCCTTACCGGAGTCTTTTAAAATTTCTTTGAAAGGGTTGAGAAGGCAACTAAAACATTTTAGTTGTTCCCATTGTTTGTCGATATAATTGTTGTTACTGTCAAGCTTATCAAGGTTCTCATTTATTTTGTGTTGGAGGTATTCTCTTATATCAGGATCTTTCTAATCTAGGGGTTCTTTGGCGTCTCTTAATAATTTAAAGTATAAGTGTGACCTTAGTGATTACGGGGTTGTGACCAGAAGAGACTTCTGCTCCAGGGTATGTGTTCACTGCCCTGATGACATTGCGGTATCTTTCTTTAATCATGAAATAGTCTATCTTGTATTGGAAATTTTAATTTTAATGACAATATTTCGCACTTGGGATTAAGCTAAATTTTTAATAGAGAATATAATATTTTTTTCTGGAAAATCAAATAACGAAATTTGAAAAAATGCCCTTTCAAAAAATGTCGGCATACGGTATGGGTTAGTTTAATATAACCACGTAAAACTTTTTACAAAGACTAATTTTTCCCCAAAAGTCGAATATTAGAATTTAAAGTTTGAAAAATTGTTCTTTAAAAAAAGTTAAGATACCTATGGGGCATGGATTAGCTAAATTTCAGTTACGTTATTTTGCATCTGGAACGCAGCAAAACCATTTACAAGGAATAAAATTTTCTCGAAGTTACCCATCTGTTTTTGTTTAAACAATTATATTAAAAAAATAATAAAAATAAATGCAATACATATCAAAATGAGATTAAATAGGTATGCTTTATTCGAATAGTTGTCTTGTTTTAAAGATTTTTGCGATTTGTAAGAGTTATGTATATTACAACGATGTTTGTACATTATATATATTTTTGGTTACTACCTGTGATATTAACATACATAGTATTTTTAAATGAGAATCCATCTTTATCAGCCATAAAAAACATTATAGTGTACATATAATTAACATTCTAGACATCGTAATCTATCTAATACTGTATGTAGACAATTGTTCTTTTAATATTTTCAATCGATGTAAAAATTTCTACTTTATTACTTTATATTGTACTCATGTTAATAGAATATTTCTTAATGTTGTGACCGATATAATTGGTTCATCTAACCTAGACTATGTAAATTAACTACTTATCCGCCTAAGAGTTGTATGGGGTGTCTAAGTCTGCAATGTCTATTATTATTTAAATGTAAAATAAATATTGACAAAACCAAAAATTGCTTTTTTTTGTTCTTACAGTATTTATTATGATGAATAAATTACGAAAGATTTGGGTAATTATTTGACGTCGAAGTCGAAAGGATTTAAGAGTATGCTCCTTTCAATATTTTTCTATGTATTCTCAATCATCATTTCTCCTTTACAAAGTGGCGCTACCTAATCTTAAATTTCATTTACGGACATCGAGCACCAACTAGAAAGTTCTTATGGATATATTGTCTAAAAAGAAGGCACATTTGCTCTTAATTTCAGCAATTTTAATGAAAAGATAGGTATAGAGTACCCGTAATAGACGACCTAAAAAATTAAGGCAAGTTCGAAAACGTAGGGCTACCGCAAGAAAACTAAAATTTACAACTGGGTTCTCTACCTATTTGATTAATTTGCTATTAAATGCGTAGAGACTGGGTAAGCCATCATGAAAAAAAGACTTGTCTAAAAGGTTCCACAGTCTCACTCCCACACCCACTGGAGAATAAAGTCCAACATTTGTCCTAAATCTTGGAGGATCAATATTAAACTGATGGTCATTCCTACCTATATAGGACCCCGCAGTGCATTTTTGAGGTTCCGCAAGGAAGGAATGTCAGATTGTAATTTATAAATCATTATTTATTAAAAAAATTCTCTACGATGATATAAAATAGGCCATTTTAAGTTTTGCAGAGCCAAGGAAGGGCTAAAATCCATTTTAAAATTCAAATAACCCAACGCACCGACCTTCTCTGAACCATCTCCAAATCATTTGTAAGTCCAATCCGGTTAGGATGCCACACAGTGGAACAATATTTAAGTATGGGTCTCCCATCAGTTAAAAAAGCCTTTGCTCTAGCTTTCCTAGAGACCTTCTTTAAATTTGGCATTTTTGTCACACTAACTCAAAATTTTGTAGGTATCCTTAACCAAGCTGGAAATATAAAAATCCCAGTGAAAGTAAGAAGTCCCCAATATTTAAGATGGTCCACTGATCCAATTAAACTATCTAAAATTTGATAGGCATAATTTATCTTACTCGTGCCAAAATGTCAGAAACTGGCTTTTGGAGCCATTCAGCCTCATGCCATTCACCTCTGTCCAAGCTTGCAAAAATTCTGTTTCGGTATTGTGGATAAAGCTCAGTTTTAATAGTATGTAACAAAAATCACAGAATATGGAAACCAAATGATCAGTAGTACCTTCTAAAAACACCTTTCGCTATCACGACGGAAATCAAGATGCAAGCCAAATCTTCTACCTTTCTTAATTCTCAGGTTAAATTAAAGTTTCTCAAAAATGCATTCAGATACAAATCACATATCTCCATTTTCTACTGCCAGCGAGCCAAATAATTCAAATTTGCATATTGAAATAATAAGTTTTTCTACTACTGTGTTTGGATAAAAATAATCTTTATCTTAATGTTTGTGTTGGAAGAACTAAATAATTATCAAATAATATATTTCAAAGAAAAACGATTTTCAAAGGAACCTGATGGGCACTGACATCTATTATTTGTGCATAAAATTAAAAAAAAAAACAGAAGCACTTTGAATTCGACTGTACAACGAATACTGTTATTACGTCGAGCTGCTATAGTTTCCTACTCTCTGTACTTCTGAAACCTTGAATTTTCGATATTGTTGTTGCCAGTTTAGTTCAAAAAATACCTTGAAACTAAGTATCAAGGTAAAAGAAAATTAAATTTAGTAAGAATGAATATAAGGGAACCTGATAATTAACCTGGGGAAATCCCCAACTCATGTCCCGTTGGCGTTAACAAAACATATAACAAAAATCAGAGAATATGGAAAACAAATGGTTAGTACCTTCTCAAAACACCTTTCGCTATCACGACCGAAATCAAGATGCAACCCAATCAATAATAAAAAAGTTTCGTATGGAAATGGCGCTTAGATCGTTTTTCCCCTGTACCCT
>MU182019.1:678123-708812 GCA_016904865.1 Pissodes strobi | reverse complement strand
TTGTACGATTTGACCCGAACGGTCTTAAGATGATGCAACATGACGCAACTTTGAAGAAAATTTTTCTGTTATAGGCAGGTTTTCTAAAGCCGTACTGTTTTTTTGTTGCTACTTTTTTCTTCTCACTGGTAGTTGGATGTTTTAGTACTGTAAAGCACCTTATTCATAACAGAAAAGCACTTTTAAGGGCTAATAAAAATTGGCAGTAAAGTAATTTTTTGTATCATCGCAAAGAGATATTTCTAATACAAGAGAGAAAATTCCTGCCTTAGCCAAAATAACCATAGCCAAGAATTCTTAGCTGGAGAATTTTCTCAGTGTAACAGGTTGAGCCCTCAGGAGTACATGCTCGACATGCTGGAGGCTCTAAAAATAGTATCTCTATCCATCAGGTGTAACTTATCTGGGATGGGTCGCCCCAGCTCTAACTAAGCATGATAGAGGTCTTTTCTGGCTGAATGTTCTCACGAAAGAAGCCAGTAGAGAGATTACTACTACTACTATAACCTTGACGAGGCAACACAATAAGCCTAACCCAAAAATTGTAATGTTTGAAGCTAGATGCATTCGTACTTACAATGTTGCCAAGCTGATTATACAACGCGTGTGCTTGATATTGCGAAGACCGGTCAAGAATTCTGTTTGTAGAAATTGTTCTTTCGGAAGCCTTTCGCAGAAACACGCATACGTGGATTTGCGAATGATACCAAGAATAGGACGCCTGGCCGCGTGTTGACCGTCGTTTTATAAAACGCCTAAGCATTTTATAATCCGACTAGCCAGATAGGAAAATAATGAATGTTAAACGAGAGCTTGACAATCTGGCCGCCTTTTGTAAAATGTCTAGACATTTTATAAAACGGCGGGTGTTAGAATGTAGCTACGACATATACATAGATCCCCGCTGTAATGATCGGCATTTAAAGATCCTTTACACAAATAGTGCACTATGTAAAAATCGACCTCTCCTATTGGTCGATCCATCTCGTATTACGATATGTCTGCGTGATGCAATCGATTTCTATCAAGAGCTCTAGTGGTGTAGAGGTTTAGATCGTTGGGTCTCACCTGGAAAACGCGGGTTCGAACCCCGTTGCTTTTTTTATTTTTTTTTAAAGATTATGTTTCTAAACAGCTTCTTTTCTTGATTTTGGGTATGTCTTGGGTTAGATTGGATTAGCACCTGGTTAGTTTCCTTTTCTTGAGCCCCCGTAGCGAGCGAAGCGAGCGGAGGGCCATGCGGATCGACCAATGGGAAAGGCCGATTTTAATATAGTGCACTATTTGTGTAAAGGATCTTATAATGCTCATGATCGCGTGGAACAATTTTAAGGTTAGTTCTGTTTGAACTTCTACTTCCTCTTCGGCTAACGCTGGTATCAGCTACCAATCCCGTTAGTTCTTTGACTCTCGATTTAGGTGGCCGAGAATCTGTCGCGACAACCATGTGACCTTCTTTTAGGTTAGGTTGTAGATAACTCGAAAATGTACCGGGAGCTGGGGCAGGTGGGGAGGCTAGGAACTAACCTCAATAATTTATTTTTTGTTATTTAATTGATCAACCTTTTCCTCAAGCCTCAAGGGAAAACACCTTTTCACGAAGTAGATCATTTTTTACATGAACTTTCACGACAAGCGATGTCAGCATTTCTCTTGAGGAAAGCAACCTCATCATCGATTGCAACACTACCGTCATTACATTTAGCACAGATTAATCGATTAAAACCGGTGATTCTAACATTTTATAACCGAACCACACATGCAGCCTGAAAAAGTACTATCACATTGTTCACATACTAAATCGTCCTTCCCCAGGCTGGAGAACACCGAAGTACAAAGTCTGGAGCTGATCAATGACAGTTTGTGACAAGAGGGGCTGCATTGTATTAGCTGACAGGAACGTCAAACTGGTGGGAGCAGTTTGATTACGGGGAGTGACGCCCCGCCATTCCAAGTTGCCACGGGATGTGGCCCATCAAATCCCATCGGCCTCCCCCAGGCTGGAGAACACCGAAGTGCAAAGTCTGGAGCTGATCAATGACAGTTTGTGACAAGAGAGGTTGCATTGTATTAGCTGGCAGAGACGTCAAACCGGTGAGAGCAGTTTGATTACGGGGAGTAATGAGGGCATATCACTTAAAATTCTTGCTGAGCTCCCAGATGAAGCTTTTCTTGCCTTGGCATATGCGATAAATGACACCTTTTTCAATGGAGTTTTCCCTTCATCCTTGAAGGTTGCTACTGTAGTCCCTATACATAAGGGGGGAGACCTCGGTAGTCCTGCAAATTTTCGTCCCATATCTTTGCTTTCTACTCTTTCCAAACCAATAGAGACTATTGTAAGAGACCAAGTTGTTGACTTTCTTGAAAGAAACAATATCATAAATAAAAACCAGTTTGGATTTCGAAGGGGCAAGAGTACGGCGGATGTAATTTGCGCAGTGCTTTGCGATCTTTCGAAGGCCATGATATTCTGTTAAAAAAGTTAAACATCTACGGCTTCCAGGGCACCGAACTGAAATTCTTTGACTCTTACCTAAATTCTAGATTCCAGGTGGTGACTGTGGACGGGAGGGTGTCTCAGAGGAGACATATTTCCAGTGGCGTCCCTCAGGGATCTGTTTTGGGACCCCAACTTTTTATCATTTACATTAATGATCTTACGAGTCTGGATATTACCGGCTTGTTTACAGTATTTGCCGACGACAGCACAGTCACTTGGAGGCATGAGGACCCTGTGGTACAACACGACTTGGTCTTCACGGATCTAAAGAAAATCAAAAATTGGTGCGATTCTAATTTGCTGTCCTTGAATCATATGATAACTTTTAGAAATCTCAATCTTCTAGACGTCTCACTTTCGCATCATACATTGGGCTCGGTGAGCTCTTCCAAATTTCTTGGTCTTAATCTCGACTGCAGCCTAAAGTTTGACGAACATGTTCTGGTGATCAACAAAAAAATATCGTCGCGTCGGGTTGTTACAGTGTAAGAGTCATTGCATCTGAG
The DNA here is from genome assembly GCA_016904865.1 of Pissodes strobi. Classification (NCBI taxonomy): domain Eukaryota; kingdom Metazoa; phylum Arthropoda; class Insecta; order Coleoptera; family Curculionidae; genus Pissodes; species Pissodes strobi. The sequence continues at coordinate 705,803 of MU182019.1, read as the reverse complement.
CTGGGCAAATCAGTCGCTAGAATGACATATTTCGCTTTGGTTGAATCCCACCTGCGCTACTGTATTCCATTCTGGGGCTGCTGTTGTAATCTATTATTTCAGTCAGCATTCGTCATGCAGAAAAGAGCTGTTCGTTTCCTTTGTGGTGTACATCCTAGAGCTCACTGCCGACCTTTGTTTATATCAAATAAAATCCTGACCTTGCCTAGTCTATTCATTTTGGAAACAGTATGCTTTATCCACAAACATCTCTCACATTTCCCAAAGGGAGGTGGTCACTGTGATACGCGGCAGTCTGCTGACTTGAGATTGCCCATCCCGCGTCTTACTCTTGTTCAGAACTCCTTGATCTACAGGGGACTAAAAATGTATAATCATATACCTATTGATATACGCGATAGCTCGAATCTAAAAAGATTCAGAGCCCGATGTAGGGTTGTTTTTCTTGAGTTAGCGTTCTATTCTATTCAGTCTTACTTCGACCATAAATTTTGACATGAAGCCTGTGTTGTAGCTTCTGTCTGTGTGTTTGTTGAGGTCATTGTGTGCGGTTTGTGGCGTTGAGGTAATTGTGGGTGTTTTGTAGCTGGGGGGCCGCACCAAAGCACACCCTAAAGCTGCTGGATTCCATTCAGAAGAGAGCTGACGTCTCGTCGGCGACCCGGAGTTAATCCGGAATCTAGATAGTCTGGAACACCGCAGACATGTAGCCGAGATATCTCTGTTTTACAGATACTTTCACGGCAGATGTTCCCAGGATTTGGTCCGCCTCATCCCGCCCCTGGTAGCTCCTGTCAGACAGTCACGACAAACGGCAAGAGTGCACCAGTTCGTCGTACAACTGGAAACACCTAGAACATCGCTTTACAAAAACTCCTTTGTCTGGCGCACTGCATCACTGTGGAACTCACTCCCAGGACATCTGTTTCCCACTACTTACGCCTTACAAATATTCAAGAGCCGTGCCAATCAACATCTTCGCACACACACCGTTCGTCGAGTTCGATAGGATCTCCCTTTAGTGAGTGTGCCACTGCCATAAAGAAAATCAGATTTTACATTTCTATTGCAACTAGAACACTTTTTAGCGGCTTCACCTTTCTGATCAACATCATCGGCGGCCATCTTGTAAAAAAAAAACAAGATGCAAGCCAAATCGTCTACCTTTCTTAATTCTCAAATCAAATTGAAGTTTCTTAAAAAATGCATTCAAGTACAAATCACATATTTCCATTTTCTACGGCCAGCAATTGAAATAATACAAACTTGCGCATTGAAATAATAAGTTTTTCTACTACTGTGTTTGTATGAAAATAATCTTAATTTTAATATTTGTGTCAGAAGAACTAAATAATTATCAAATAATTTATTTCAAAGAACAACTATTTTCAAAAGCGCCTGATGGGCACTGATATCTATTATGTATGCATAAAACTAAGAAACATTTTCTTCATAGGGGTGATGAATATTTGAAAATTTCTTCCGTGGGCCTTCATTACTTGTATGTATCTAACTCCGAGCATTATAGCTCAAAAAATGTTTAATGTTCATTATTCTCTTTAGATAGTTAATAAATAGATGTCATAAAAATATTTAAAAAAGGGTTAAATAAAATTCATTCAATCGTAAATAATCTATTCGAACATTTATCTACTTCGTCACGCGCTAGATATTTTTACGTATTATAATAATAAATACATGTTGTATAATAGGACTTAATAATAGGTATCTAATAACCGTACTTACATATTTGGTTTAGAAAAATACTAAACAGTCACAATTATCTAATAATAGATATCAGAATTACAATTAATTATCACAGCCTTTACTTGAAGATAGAAAAATATTTTCGTCTATATTATAGAATATACACCTGTATGACAAAATCAATCTCCAGTTTGCTTATAAATATACGTAATTCCTCAACAACAACAATGGCAGCTTTTTTATGCAGGGCGCGAAACAACTGTGGCGTGATACACTCTCACTGGGAGATAATTGTCAAACATTTTATTTGAATAGTTAATTTAATGGGGCAAACATATTTCAAGAAATTATGCATCAAAACATCGATTTAGGATAGTACTGAACATGAAGAGCCGAGATATACAAAGTAGATTTTTCCTAAAAATTATTTGTTCATTCGGCCATTCGACGTAAGAAAGTTTGAAAAGTAGGTTATATGTTGCAATTTAAATCCAATATTTTGCATCAAAACATCAATCTAGAATGGCACTGAACGCGAGCAGTCAAGACATACAAATTAGATTTGTCTAAAAATCATTTTTTCGACGTCAGAAGGTTTGAAAAGTGAGTGGTCGTACATTGTAATTTAAAACCAATATTTTGCAACCATAATTTCTTGAGAAAAGATAACATACTCCCTGCAATGAACTTATGGGAATAAATAAAATGCTAATTTTTTAGTGATGAGTAAGTTCACTTTTTATGAAAATACCTGAAAATGTCCGGTTAAAAATTATCAATTTTGTTATTATATATTTATCAGCGTGAATTTGTGAAGCAATGCGTTTTCCTACGTGAACTCCTACTGACTAAATAAAAAATAAACTACTGGCAATTTGCTTTCAAGCAAAGAAAATTTCGCCTAAATTTATAACTAAATATTTTCTTAACCAAACATGTTATCGATCTCTGGTTTTTAATGGTTAATAGATTTGTCCCTTAAGAAAAAAAAACCAACATGGGATGAATGGAAAACTATGATAATTTATGCATTCCCTGATCAACATGATTTTCCTTCGACGCTGAAAAAAATGGTTAGTTTAGTAAAAACGCCTAAGCAAACATGGACTGAGTACTATTTTACTAAAATGGAGTTACTTCGTGCTTGTGAAATAAAAGGAAAAAATGCGGTATCTATGTTGATTGACGGAATTGATGATAGTGCCATATAAAACGGGGCGAAAGCTGGCAGATATAGTGAACCGGAGGATTTGTTCAGAGAGTATTTATCAGCGCTAGCTTCCACACCAGAATGCAACAATTATAATAAGCTTGACAAAAAGTTTGTCAACGATCGACAACGTCAAAAAATGGTTTCTTTCGTTAGAGAACAAGTCTCTAATGTTGGGAAATCAAGTGACCATGAAAAATATAAGTGTTACAATTGTGGGCAAAAAGGCCATATTTTTAGAAACTGCCGTAAATCCAAGGTGGAACGCTCTATATGTAAGAAGTTAGGTCATAAGTGGGACTAACTGCTATCGAAATCGTTCATCAACTTCAAAACCAATTTTAGCTTGTCAATCGGCAAATCAAGACTTTAAAAAGTGTTATCAAATTGCATGCAAAGTGAATGGCGTCAACTGCGAGGGATTGGTAGATACAGGGTGTGCCGTTTTTACAATACAATTAAGTACTGCTGAATGGCACATGGCAACCGTGTAATGTGAAAATAAGTGGCTATGCTGGCGGTACTGCAATTGCGCTAGGTACTGCAAAAGTTAATATCGAAGTTGATTTAATTAAGGTGACTGTTCCTGTCCTTATTGTCGCCAATGACATACAAAGTGTACCTGTTATGATTGGACAAACTGTTTTGAATCATCCTGAAGTAGTGTTAGTTGTGAAAAATGAACAATTGCGACTATTTAAATCGGAAATGTTACCATTACCTGAAATAGACAGTCTTCCATCCAGCAAAATCAGGATGCTTGTAGATAAAGAAGTTACGATCCCTCCCAATCACATAGGTCATGTGACATTTTGTGCTGATCGCGAGCATCAAGGGGAACTGTTTGTGGATTTTCAGCGCCGTATGGTACCATCCGCGGAATATTCTATTCCCAGTTGCGTGGTCTCAACGGGGTGTGGAGTATTACCAGTTTTCAACATGTCCGATGCGAACCTGACTTTTAAAGAATCGCAAGTGATTGCTAGAGGTCAAATGTGCTTCCCAAATAATGACTTCGACAAAAATGAGGTAAGAATCTTTAATATTAACTCTAGTGATTATCGACAATTTAGCTTAGATGACATTGATTATGCCTTTTCGCTTAGTGAAAAGTATTATTGGTATTACTAAATAAATATCGACATTGTTTTGCTGAAAATTTAGCAGAATTGGGTTGTGTCAAAGATGCCGAGATGAGTATTCTGCTAAGTGATTCTAAACCTGTGACGTATCGACCCTACCGTCTTTCAATGTGTGAAAGGGAGTTGGTACGGGATTTTGTTCAAGATATGCTAAAAGTTGGTATAATTCAAGAGTCTAATTCTCCATATGCCAGTCCCATTTTACTAGTTAGGAAAAAAGACGGAACTAACAGAATGTGCGTCGATTATAGGGCCTTGAATCAAAAGACGATTAAAGATTGCTACCCTCTCCCGCGAGTCGATGACCATCTTGAACGATTAAAAGGGTGCACATATTTTACATCTCTAGACATGGCCAGTGGTTATCATCAAATACCGATGGCAAAAGATTCCGTAGCAAAAACTGCCTTTATCACACCAGATGGGCACTACGAGTATTTGAGGATGCCATTTGGACTAGTTAATGCTCCGGCAGTCTTCCAAAGAACTGTAAATCAAATTTTGGGATCCCTAAGATTTTCTATCGCTCTGGCGTATTTGGATGATATCCTGATTCCATCTACGATTATCTCGTCGGGTTTAAGGTCTCTAGAAACTATTTTACAGCTATTTGAACGTATGGGAGTAACCTTGCGATTATCAAAATGCCATTTTTTTAGAAAATTGATCGAATACTTAGGTCATGAAATCAGCAAAGAAGGCGTGCGCCCAGCTCCTGCAAAAATCGCAGCTGTAAAGGAGTTCCCAGTTCCGAAAAATGTGCACGAAGTCCGACAATTTCTGGGATTGGCTAGCTACTTTGGGAAATACGTAAAACATTTTACCATTATTGCAAGACCCCTCTCACAACTCACGAAGAAAGACGCAATATTCGATTGGAAACATGAACAGCGACAAGCGACAAGATATTCTCTGCAGCCGACCTGTGCTAGCAATTTACCACCCAAAATACGACACCGAGCTACATACTGATGCTTCTAAATATGAAGTGGCTGGAATCTTACTACAAAAATAACCAGATTTCAAGTTGAAACCCGTCCTCTACTTCAGTAGGCAAACCAGCAAAGAGGAACAGCGTTACCACTCATACGATTTGGAAACAATGGCCGTGGTGAATTCCATGCAAAGATTTCGCGTTTATTTGTTGGGGATTCCTTTTAAAGTCGTAACAGATTGTAATGCAATGCGACTGACTATGACAAAGCGTGATCTGATACCAAGGATTGGACGTTGGTGGATGATCACACAGGAATTTAACTTCACCATCGAATATCGGAACTAGAATGGCGCATGTCGACGCTCTGAGTAGAAACCCCATAGAAGGTCCTGACAATTATTCCGAAGACACGCATATTTTGACTATCAAAACATCTGAGAGTGACTGGGTTCTGGCGGCGCAGCTTCAAGACGAACGTTGCCGGTATTTGAAAGAAGTGCTTTCAAGGGCATCAAGTGATAAGGAAGAAAACCTGATCCATAAAGAGTAGGAACTTAAACATGGCCGGATATATCGGAAAATAAATGAAGGTCTAAAATGGGTAGCGCCTAAGACAATCATACAATTACAGATTACTTTCATGACCAAGCAGGACATTTGGCAGTTGACAAAACAATATCGCAGATCCAACGAAATTACTGGTTTCCACGTTTACGTAAATACGTTACTAGATATATACGTTGTTGTTTGAGCTGTTTATACAATAAAAATAGTGGTGGACCACAACCCGGATTTTTACATCCTTTAAAGAAGGATCCAACTCCAATGGATATACTACACATAGATCACTTAGGCCCTTTTGTGAAGAGTAAGCAAGGCAACATGTACTTTCTAGTATCTGTGGATGCCTTTACAAAGTATGTTTTTATAAAGGCGGTGAAAAACACCAAGAGTTCACCTGTGATTTTATTTCTGACAGAGATCTTCAACACCTTCAGCGTAGCAAGGAGATTAATTTGCAACCAGGGAACGGCTTTTACTAGCAAGGAATTTAAGAAATATACCGCCGACGTTGGAGTCAAAGTCGTATACAACGCCACAGCCACACCAAGAGCAAATGGCCAAGTCGAGCGTTACAATAGGACAATTCTTGCTGCCCTAGCTGCGTCTACAGACGAAGAGGACACCTAGGATCGGAGTGTACCTAACATAAGATTTGGACTTAACTCATCCATTAACAGAGCTACAGGAAAAAGTCCTCACGAGATGCTTTTCGGGTACCAACCAAGGGGAGTGAATGACGCATATTTAACATCGGAAGTTTGTATAGATGGTACCAACGTTAATTTAAAAGATAATAGGCGAGAAGCAGCCGAAACAATCACCCGAAATCAAGAAAAACAAAAAGCGTTTTGATGCAAAAAGGAAAAACGTGGAGTTTAAAACCAACGATTTGGTACTTATTCAAAAGAAGAATGCTCAAAACGATGGAAAAAGTAAAAAACTGTTGCCGAAGTTTGGTGGTCCATATATGATCGGTAAAGTTCTGGATCATGATCGCTACTTGGTAGCCGTCTGTCTAGTAAGGATGGACGAGGAAGACGCTATAGATAAAATAAAGCCTTATCAGACTAGACTCGAAAATAGTGAAGAAGAGACCGAATCTGAGATAGATGATGGACAGCTGCCAACAAGGGACGAAAGTCGTTTCTTTCTAAGAAGTGTATCGCCGCTAGAAGTAGGTGGTGATAAGAGTGAAAAGTCACTCGAAGGCAAAAGTTGCTCTGTTGATAAGGAATTGTCTCTGCAATGTGCTACCGACAATTTGAGTGAAAAGTCACTCGAGGGCAAAAGATGCTCTGTTGATAAGGAATTGTCTCTGCAAAGTGCTACAGACAATTTGAGTGAAAAGGCACTCGAGAGCAAAAGTGGCTCTAGGATGCGGGAAAAGTTCACGCAAAGTGATAACGTTCTGTCGAGTAGGAAGTCACCCGAACGAACTGACGATATGGCGATGAAGCAAAACGTTGCTGAAGCGCCTGGTGAAAAGTCACCTGAGAGTAAACGTAACTCTCAGAAAGATGCGCAAAAAGTTTGTGTATTATCAAGGGGAAAGTACCCTGCAGTTGAGGTTGAAGTTTCTCTAAGAGATTCTTCATCTGTTCGTGATGTGTCACGAAAAAGAAGCTTGCGAGGCTCAAGCATGGATGGAGAACTCAAAGAGGATCTAAGGCTTAAACTAAAAAGAAAACGAACAGCGAGGAATAAGTCCCGCTGGGTCGTCTTTAAAGATTACGATTATTAATTTTGTTTGTATTGTTGCAGGTTCCATATAGTACGTCTCAGGACGAGACTTTGGTAGCATTGGCCGACTGTTAGCTATCTTTCGAGGAAACCGACTTTAGGGTCTCCCAGAATGAGATATACCTATACACTATTCTTATATAACGTTCTAGCAAATAAGTACGAAGCAGACGAAAAACGTTTTCGTACGGGTTAAAAAGTGATTCACATGTAAATATTGAGTAGTATGGAAGAATTTAATATACGAATTTGTTTTGCATTTGAAAATGCTTTGTTTGTCGTGATTTTATAGTAGTATGTCGAATTTTTCATATCTGCTATATTTTAAGAGACACCGATTTTTTTGAAAAAACTTGCTTTTTTCAACGTTTTGGTAGTTATACCACACTGTGCGTTGTATCGTGCAAACTTTGTAAGTGATTATTATACCTTACGAGAAGCTTGTTTATGTTCAGTAAAAAAATTGTACCTAAATGTTGTGATGTGCAGTGGCGTAATTATAATCACTTATATGTCTATGGTTTTTGAGTATCTCACAATTTTTTACGATTGTTTTGCATTGGAAAGCACTCACTCGCAAAATCAAACTATTAGTAATATTTAATTTTAAGGGTTTTCAAAACAAGTTTAATTTTAGGAATAGTGTTATATTAGAAATAAATAAATAAATTTTTTCCAAAAATTAAATTGAAAAATTATAATTAAAAAAACATAAAAATTTGGACACTGTAAAATATACATGTAGAAACAGTGCAATATTAAAAAATAAAAAATAAGGAAAAACTTGCTTAATCTAGAGGCGAGGACTTTCCAATACAAAACAATAGGGAAAAATTGTGAGATACTCATAAACCATAGTATAAGTGATTATAAGTACGCCACTGCACGTCACAATATTTACAATTTTTTTACTGAGTATAAACAAGCTTTTTGTAAGGTATAATGATAATCACTTATAAGGTTTGCACGATACAACGCACAGTGGGGTCTAGCTACCAAAAAGATGAAAAAGTCAAGGGTTTACAAAAAATCAATATCTCTTAAAATATAGCAGATATAAAAATTTTTACAAACCATTTTTTTTTGCTATGTGATGCAACTGACCTACAGCGACCAAATTTTAAAAAAATATTGTGAAAGTTACATGCTATTTAAATTAAAGCAAAAATCACTATCTTCTTTATAAAACTGTTTGAAAGTTTAAAAAATTCCAACATTGGAAAGTTTTTCCGAAGGGATGTTTATTAATCATTAAAAACCGTAGGGTGATATCATGTCTGGTTAAACAAATATTTAGTTTTAAATTTAGGCAAAATTTTCCTTGCTGGAAACCAAATGCCCAGCATTTTAGTTAATAATAACTTGTCCCCAAAGGCAAGTCAGATGAATCCAATAAAGAATATTTATAATCAAGTAGAGAATCTCTGACAACAAAAAAAGAGAAAATGAGGAACTTAGCCAAATCATTACTGAAAAAAAGTAATTGTCCACATAATACACATGAGAAGCATGGCTGTTACCAAAGCACAAAAAGAGAAAAAATGGTGCATTAACCAGAAATATCACCAAAAAAATGGGAACAACCTGAAATTAAAAATGATACAAACAGAAACAAGTGAATTAATTAATTATTCGCATATGAATTTCAAATATAAAGCAACGAACTAAATATTAAAGTAGAATCGGAAAGGAATAAAAAGATCTATCGAAATGAGGCTAGCGTAGAGTGGGAACAAACCAGACCCATCAGTCATGATTAAAAATCAGCACCCTAAATTCGCAGTTGAAGAAATAAAAAAAAGACTTCAAGATAATGGAACTTAAAATTATAGAGGTAACTAATAAAATAAAGAACTCTAAAATGTTCGTTTGTTTATGTTAGCTCTCCATCATAACATATACGAGATTCAATATTTGTCTCACTCAGAGTCATAACAGGAAAGCTAAGAATCTACACAAAAGAAGAAATGACCCAAAAAGCAAAGTAAAAAACTAAAAACTTTTCATTTAAAAAAGTCAATAGCCATGGTGAAGATCCACAACAAGACAAAACATTAACATACAACCTATGTTAGACATAATGCAAAAGATGAGTTAGATGTTGAATATAATATATTCCCAACGATTAGGGTTCGATACATCCATCTCTTGGTAACCCTATCAAGAACATAAATACTATGGATAACATTGTTAGCACAATTGTTTCTATGTAAATTATCTTCTCGATAAAGTTACCAAGAGATGAATATATCGGGCCTACTAGAAGCCAGAAACACTGGCGCTACTCCTAATTTTCAAAATGCCCGAAAAGGGAGAGGTTTCACTGCTCATCACTAAAATTTGTATAAGGTGGTTATAATTAAACAATCAAAACTACTCTAAAGTTGCAAGTAATGCAATGTTCGGCTTAATTACGTCAATCGATATATTCGGGCTAACCCACTCCATATTACTACGGAGCAAATGATCGATAAAAACTAAAATTTTCTAATAATAAGACACTATATCTAAACGAATTTTACATTAAAAATACGATGACGGATATGTCAATGTTTTAACAAACATTTCGTAGGAGAGGATCGATATTTTTCAACAATAGTAGTACAGTCGGATCAATAGATTCACGCGCACCACGAATAGTGCAGTAAAATGGTATGAAATAATGGGTGTTTCAAGAAAAAATCCGAAGTTAGGTTTATCAACGGTTTTATATGTTTTTGGGTGTGCTGAATCCGCGTCGTACGAGTGACGCATCTTCCTTAAAAATTGAGAAAATGTGAAAATTGGGCATATTATGGCGTTTGTTGCACATAAGATGCAAATGGTGATAAATAATTGGGTTCCTCGCCTGCTTTACGTGTTATCGGGAGCGCTGGCTTCCAACTTCAACCTGCCTTATTCACAATAAGGCTAAACCTAGCTTAAATATCAGCTGTGGTTATAATATGACTCCTTGTAATTTCAAGTTTGTTGTGAGAGCAAACTCTAAACACCGCTTAGACAAACTAGGCTTAGCCTTATAAATGCATACGGACATAAGTGACAAGTGACGAAACAAGGCGATTGTGAAGAGTCGTGTCGCGCCGGCGGGAAATTATATCTTTCTTCTTGACGAGGCAAAGCGGCGCGTGCCACTGAACACTGAATTAGTTTGCTTGCAAACCTCGATCCGTTGAGGTTAACGCGTTTCAGGGTGAATTGAATATTTGTAATGTCTCTTCGCGAGTGCGTTTTATATGATACTACGTTGGGTGACGGTTCAAAGACTAGTGTTGTGAAAGAAAAACAATTGGCATCTTATGCTGAAGCTAGTAGGAAGAGGAATGACGGTAAACTAGTTATATTTAAGAGGAGTACATCCCTTGAAGTTCATAAGAAATGTCGAAAACATTATGTAACACAAAGCTGTATTGATGCATACGTCAAGAGGGCTAAAAAAGATGCAAACAAACCTAAGTTACGCTCATGTACCAAAATTTGTTTTCAACTCACTGCTTTTTGTGTATTGAACAAATACCCCCGGAATATGCAGAGAAGCAGGGAAAAACTCGAACCAACAAGCGCGATCCTGTACATCTTGTGACGAAGATAGACGTGAAAGATAAACTTTTACGACTATTGGAAAACCGCAATGATGGTTTAGCACACTCCATACGACAAAGATTATTGGCTGTGAATGACCTGATCGCTGCCGACGAACATGTTTTAAAAGTCTGTACCATCCTTTAGTAAAAAGTGAGACGAAAGGCAGACCCACAGACCATGCAGATATTGCAATGCAACCGATTTACACTTTTCTAAAGAATAGCGATGAAGAGTGCCAGTTTTCAATGGACGAGTTAATTGTAAAAATCGAATGTGTTCCCAAACCTCATCCCAAGACTGTAAGAGCACATCTTCTTGCCCAGTAATTGTTTCGGTGAATGCCCTTTTTGTTATGTGCTTTAGGAATACAGGGTACAAGATAATTACTGACTCATGGTATGAGCACAAGAGTTCAACAGAAAGAGAAGAAAGACTTCGTATTGTTCGAACAGCAGCTGCCATTATTGTTGAGGATATTCGGGGGAAAATATACAACAACTCTCAATATCCCCCACCAGATAGGTTTCTAGAAGGCGTGGCTGACCTAACTCCTGAGACTCTTAAGCTGTTTACAGATACTGTCGCACTAGATAAAAAGCGTGGTGATAGGGAAAAATGGAAAAAGAAATCGATGGCTATTGCACATAGCTTGATTAGCGTGGTGAGGCCACCGTCCTTTGTATCACCACTACAAGTTGGTCTGGCAGCATTCGTATATAAAAAATATGCCTCGCGCAGGTTAGTTGATTTGCTGTCATCCTTGGGATTCTCTTCGTCGTACTCCGAAGCAACACGCCTTGAGATATCGTCAATAATTCGCCCTTCAATTGAACTTAACAAAAAATCCCCCTTTCAGATGGTATACGACAACGCCGATTTTAATGTGCAGACGCTTGATGGACGCACAATTATGTGTAACACCAAAATCTGCAGTCTGCAACAACGACTGACAGCTGATCAGGTAGCAAGTGTTGTTGCTGTTGAACTGAAACCATTTGAACGGACCATTATTGGCAGGAATCAAGATCAAGGATATCAGTGAACTGTTTTCACAACGTAAAATTGTTGTGCCATTATTGTCTCATGCAGTGTGGCTATATTGCAAGCATATGGAGTTTCAAGGCGTTGGTGGATGGAACGGATTTATGGAAGAAGTGACGAGATACATGCCTTATGAAACCACACGCATAACCAGCCAACCATTCATCAACGCTCCTCCAAGCAATTGTGATACGATCTATACAGCGTTGTTGAGTGGTGCAGAAAAGACCAAGTCGTTACGTCAGACTACTACTTTCATTACATTCGATCAACCACTGTATCTGAAAGCTCGAGAGATAATTGCATCTCGTGTGGGATACTCTGAATTGTCCAACGTAATAGTACGACTTGGGGGCTTTAATTTGCTCATGTCCTTTATGGGGGCTGTGGGGTACATAATGAATGGCAGTGGTCTCACAGAACTGTTCAACACTATTTATGATGTAAACAGCACAGACAAAATCATGACCGGACACGCTTATGCAAGGGCCGTCAGAGCTCACATTATGGCTCCCACAGTTTTAGCTAAACTGATCATAGAATCCATCAACTTTTCCCCCTCAATGCAGACTGACGTAGAGGAGATAATTTACGGTGGAGACCTCTCAGAACTTCTTACATTGAGCGAAAGAGAATGCATTATCGAACTGCAACAAAAGTTTGAAGCTGAGGTTCATCGATTGGCACAGCTTGGACCCACAGCTAAATTATGGCTGCAATATTTGGAAATGGTGACGTTAATGATGAAGTTCATTCAGTCTGAGAGAATGTGTAATTGGCACCTTCGCCTGGAAACCATAAGCAACATGATCCCATATTTCCATGCAAGTGGGCATTACCTGTACGCCAAGTGCGCCCACTTGTACCTCCAGGATATGGCGGATTTGGAAAACATTATGCCACCAGAAGAGTTTGCATCTTTCACAGCACAAAGGGGCTTCACGATTTGCCGAACTGAGAAGTTGTGGAATGGCACATGGAGTGACATGGCCATTGAACAATTTTTAATCAGACAAATGAAAACAGATGGGGGGCTGACAGGACACCATGGAGTAAGCGATGCCATTTTATCAAGATGGACACTGGGAATGGCCGCTCAACAAGTAATTTGCGATGCTTTCGAAATTTTCTGTGGTATCACTTTTGCAAGAGCAGAGATAGCAGTTGATAGCAGAGATTCCCGAGTTAAACGAGACAATCAAGACGTGAAAATAATGTTGAAATGGCTTCGCCAACATCCACCCTTTTCAGAAACATCAGATCTCACGTGTATAAGTAATGGTATGATTGGGAACGAAAACTTCAACTGCCATTTGTCCAGGGAGATTGGGGTTACAGGAATGAAGGGCATTGTTGGAGACAATTTTGGGACCATTAAATTGGAAAGGGCTGACAGAGTACTGCCCCTTGCCTCAGTTAATAGTGCACTCATTATCCAGAATCAACCTGTTGCCATTAATCCATCCATACTGTTCCAGAGAATCACCATTGCGAAAAAGTCAGATGTAGAACTGAAGGAGTGTTTGTCCTACGAACTCTGTCCATACCCATTGGCACTGTTCGATGACTGTGGCATGAGAAAGGGTGTCAAATCAACCCTTTACAAAGCGTTTCAATGCCAGACACGAAAACTCTTTCGAGTAAAGCAATATATGTTATTGACGGAGGATTCCTGGTACATAAATTGGTTTGGACAAAGGGACACTCTTTCGATCAGATCTGCAACAAGTATATCGAATACGTCGGCTCAAAATACAAAGCAACTGTTGTGATTGTTTTTGACGGATATTGTGAAAATCATCAAAGTACCACATGGAGCGAGTCAAAAGGTCAACTAAAAAGCACTCTGTGGAAATAATATTTAATGACTCCATGGTGCCCACAGTCTCAAGAACAAAAGTCGCTTAATATCAACCTTAATCAAAAAATTTGAAGAGGTCAGTATCGCCACAAAACAAGCAGTTGAAGATGCTGACACGCTCATTCTGACAACTGCTAATTCCCTTGCACGACACCACGAAAGTGTAGCAGTTGTTGGTGAAGATGTTGACCTTCTGGTAATAATGATAGGAATAATTACATCTGCCCACGTGTACTTCATCAAGCCAGGGAAGAGAAAAGCACCAGCAACCTTCTTCCATCCACTAACTGCCATTGACAAGCACGTGGCTGAACATATTCTCGTTTTACATGTTGTCAGTGGCTGTGACTCAACATCAGCACTATACAAACAAGGCAAATTGAAATGTCTCAAATGCTGACAAAAAAATCCTGACCTCAAACCACTTGCCATGAAATTTAGGGACCCCAATGCTAATGAAGAGGGACTACTGGAGGCAGGGGAAAAGTTTATGGTGGCGCTGTATGGAGGCGATTACCATGATACCACTTTAAATAAGCTGAGGTACAAACAGGTCTCATGTCATCTTACAAAGTATCCTCCAACCTCGCTTCGATTCCTCCAACTGCTGATGCTGCCAGAAACCACTTTCTTCGTGTGTTCTACCAAATTCAGTTGTGGCTGGGAAATAATCAACATGATCCGAAGCAGTGGGGATGGATATTCTCGAAAAACGGCCTGATACCAATCACAACACTCCTGCCACCAGCACCTGATCAAGTCTTAAGAAAAATTGCATGCCATTGCAAAATTGTATGGGAAACTGTGGCTGCAGGAGAGCACAAACATTTGCGCTGAGTGTGAGGGCAAATGCACCAACATAGACTCCGTCGATTTTGAGGATACGGATGAAGACACTGACTTTTGCCATATAGTTCCAGTACAGCCAGTACAGTATAGCACCAGTACAGCGACAACCAAAGGTAAGACTATATTCAATGTTTAATGTTATTCATTAGTATCTTTTGTTGCCATCCTTTCACAAGTTCACAATTTTTATCTAGGTTACGAAGACGCTCAGCCTGCTGGACCTTTCAACGTACTGAAACTATCACAGTCCGGACCCTCCTAAGCTGGACTTTTCAAAAAGAGAAGAATAGAATCAAAAACAGACGGTATGTTCAGCCAATACCCACTATACAGCTTGTTTTGTTAAACTACCTCGTATAGAGGTACTGTTGCATTGATCTTATCCTTTCTCTATTTTTTCCAGATCCAGAATCAAAAGCAATGAAGAAATGAAAAATTAATAATTGTAAATACAAACGATGACCTTATTTTTTATATGATTTATTATATTTATTATATATTATATATAATAATATATTCCGTATAAATGAGCTAAATTGTTGAATTTTATCAACACTAATTATACATTTCTAAGGAAAAAGTTGCCTATATCTCAGCCATTTTCAATATTTTTACCATGCACCGTTTCTTTGCAAAGCTGGGACGTGGAAATTCGGGTTAAGCATCCCAAAAAACACGAGAAAGTTTTGAGAAACATAATGGGTTTTTGAGTAAAAAAATCTTTGAAATGTTGTCAAAATTTTACATTTTTTTTAACTTTTGACATGTGTCGTCACTTTTCCAAGTCGGGCGGGTGAAAAATCAGATCCAGCACTCCCGGTAACACATAAACCAAGTAAGGAACGCACATATATATTTATCTGTGTACAGTATACGCAATAAACGCCAAACTAAGTCCAATTTGCATTTTTTTTAATTTTTGAGGATGATGCGTCACTCGTACGACGCGGCAAAGTCGAAATTCGGATTCAGCACACCCGAAAACATAAAAAACCGTTGACAAATCTAACTCCGGAATTTTTTCTTGTCAAAACTACCATTTTACTGCACTATAAGCTACATGGACGACTCAAGCGAATTCCTAGGCTAATTGGAGTCAAAAGGCATGCGTGATTTGCAGAATTTAAATGTAGAATTTAATTCTGAAGATGTCCGTTGATCTCCAAAAAAAATTTTCTGTGCCATTTTTCTAGGATCGTTATAAAGAAAAAAACTAATTTCTTAAACTTTTGATACCTCTCTTCTTTTGTAAAAAATTAATCGGCTAAACCTAGCTTCAGTTTGCATATTATTTGTCCTAATTTTTGTTAAAAAAATATGTATTTTATTGTTACTATTGTTCTTATAATAATTTCCATAAAACCGTTTATTAGAAAAAGAAACTGAGCATTTTTGTGTGAAAAATATCATACAAAAAGTAAATCTATGGTTTGTTTATTCCTGTTTAATTTATCTTAAATTCACTAAGAAAAATATTCTAATTTTGTCTGCTCCACGGCACCACTGACGTAAACAAATAAATTAGATATAATTACGTTAGATTAAGCTTCTTAATAACGACAAATTCACTTTTGTATACTTTTGTCACCACCAGAATCTTATTAAAATTTTCAATATTGGACCTCTTCAGTCCTGATCATAGGATGTAAATTGCAACCGTACATTTTGAAAGTACCTCTCATTTACTAGTATAATGAATGAAGTAAAAATATCGCGTCATTCACTCTCACTGGGAGATAATTGTCGAAGATTTTATTTGAATGCTTAATTTAACGAGGCAAACATATTTCAAGAAATTATACATCAATCTAAGATAGTACTGAACACGAACAGCCAAAATATGCAAAATAGATTTTTACCAAAAATTATTTGTTCATTCGGCCATTCGACGTCAGCAAGATTGAAAAGTGGGTTGTAAATTGCCAGTTAAAACCAATGTTTTGCAACCGTAATTTATTGAACAGATCCTAGAGTGATGTGGGAGTCATTTAAGATAAAAATACGTTTTAATACGTAACGAATATTGCTAGTAAAGCCATGAATCGCTTCAATGAAAAATAGAGTTTACAGCGGTAAGATACTGTTCAGGATGACTGGACTAAATATTTATAACATTTGCGGTCAAGGCAATATTTCAGACACTTGCGGTCGGTGCAGATTATTATTTCGAGAATTTTCAGGTAAAATGCATAACGATAGTAACATATGCACTCTACTAAGCCCAATTGCCTAAACCTTTATTTATAGGCCCAGACTGGTTTTTAAGTAAAGTTGACGTTTTTATATTTTTAAATATTTTTACATATTTTATTTAGTATTTTTTTATTAGTCGAATAATATTTCACTTCGAAGCTGAGACGCAACCATCACTAACCCAACGCATGCCAGAATCAGACTTTACCTATTTATACCAAACTTTAATTAAGTAACTACATTGGTCAAGTATGGGATATAAATCAGTTGACCGCCTCTGTCACCCTCCTTATCTCGTTTACCGAAAACTTTTACAATTAATATGCACCGACCGCAAATGTCCTCTGACCGCAAATATCGCGACCGCATCTGACCCGAAACCGAGACACACACCTATTGATCCAACTGCATTTACATGACGTACTACACAAACCTTTACTTTACTATGTATCGCGTCCAGCTAAATCAGTACTAAAGTCCCTCCGAGAACCTTATATCATGTGGCCGCTCCTTCGGTCGTCTTTGGCTACTGTCAGTTATATTCACACATGTGACCACAACCAGTAGGGCAAACCCGATTTCGAGATAACCATTGTTTCATGTGACTAATGTGTCCACCGTGCGAACAACCTTGACACCATACGTAAAGCCCTGCAATGAAAAGTAGGCAATCATTTTTAAAAAATCGTGAAGTCAGCTGATTACCCAGTCAGCATTATATTCCTTAAAGGGAACTGTGCCTTCTGTGACGTTGCTGTTACGGCGCAATTCACTTAATTTGAGTGAAAATGCGCAAACTTTAGTGTGTAATTTGACACCAGAAAGGAATTGTGTATATTAAGCCAATTGTACGAATTGTGTCACGCACTGTTACACTGTTACATGGTTATTCTGTCGCATGGCGCTAAGCAGGAAATGTGTTCAAACAATACCCTGCTTGTGTCTGTGTGCACAAGCAGGACGCAAATCAGGAATAGTGGGAAATATTGCGTGACTAATGGTAGGAATAGTTTTTCAACACTTTATATATTTTTTTCGTTTAAAGCAACTAAAAATACAACATTTTCGGTTCTTGAATTGTTTTCGTATCTGGCTTCGTTTTCAAGAAAAAAAAATCAAAACCAGTTTATTACATTTCCAAAATTTAAAAAAAATAAGTTGTTTATTAATATCTTAAATATCCATTGGCCGATTCTGTTGAAGTGGTGGTCTTGTCTGTAATAATTTGGGGCTCATTTAGCCTTAATTAGATTAAAAATATGAAGTAAAGTGGCGCCTCGGGAGGCATCTTATCGAATATTATTGTCAAAAAAAGTGCGCCACTGACATTTTAAAAAAATCGATTTTTTTATCTTGTTTCGTTTTCGAGAAAAAAAAATAAAAACCAGTTAATTATACTTCTTTAGGGCAACAAATTCTACATCAAACGCTGATGAGTAACCATTATTTTTCTGGAAATCAATGGTTTATTCTAATTATAGAAATTGCTATAATAAATTATTGCAACCGTAAACTTTTTTCTTTCTTTTTGTTTCACCGCAGGATGTAATAAAGATTTATTTTTTCTCTGTGACTGAAAAATCTTATGGTTCTTATGAAAATTAACAACGGCTTGGCGTGTAAATCCTGCTTCGTCTTTACACTTTATCGATAAAGAAACGGTTCTGATGATATTTTCTATAATAATAATGTATTATAACAATTTCTAGGATTAGAATAAACCATTGATTTCCAGAAAAATAATGGTTATCCACCAGTTTTTGATGTATAATTTTTTTGCCCTAGAGAAATGTAATAAGCTGGTTTTATTTTTTTTCCTCCAAAACGAAGCAAGATACGAAGACAATTCAAGAAGCAAAAATGTTGTATTTTCAGTTGCTTATTACGAAAAAAATAAAAATCTATAAAAAGTCAGTGGCGCGCATTTTTTTTGTCAATAATATTCGGTTGACGCCGCCCCGAGACGCCACTGGACTTCATATTTTTAATCTAATTAAAGCTAAATGACCCCCTTATTATTACAGATAATACTACCAAATTTCATCAAAATCGGTAAAAGCACATTCAAGATATTAATAAAAAAATCGATTTAAAAAAAAAGTTTGGAAATGTAATAAACTGGTTTTTATTTTTTTTTTTTCAAAAACGAAGCAAGATACGAAAATAATTGGACAAGCAAAAATGTTGTATTTTTAGTTGCTCAGTGCGATAAAAATATAAAATGTATAAAAAAGTCAGCGGCGCACAGTCTTTTTGTCAATAATATTCGTTATGAAGCCCCCGGGACGCCACTGATCTTTATATTTTTAATCTAATTAAGGCTAAATGAGCCCCTTATTATTACAGCTAACACTACCAAATTTTAACAAAATCGGTAAAAGTATATTTAAGATATTGTCACGAGTGGCTTAGGGGGTAGCGCGTTTATTTAAATAATAACTTCTCAGAGAAGAGCCTCGTCGCGATTAGTACAATGACGGGGTCTCAATGCTTCTTTTAATCAACCACTGGATGTTCTACTCGTGAGGACACGCCTTGTTTAGCGTGCCGGGGGTAACTGAGGTAGACCGGGATCGCGTTACGTGGGGGTAAGAAGAGATGATAAAGTAAGCACGTTTAGTTTATAACAATAACAATGTATTAACGATAAAACTTTAACAACAATTATTGGTCAGGAAAAAATGAGATTCTATTATACCCGATTACTACGGTGCGCATGTTTTCTCGATTTGAGGTACTGTTTATAGGTCTTTGTTTACTGTCTTATAATTTATAGTTTTTCTCGAGTTGGATTTTATTTAAGAGCACTAAGAGATTTCACTAAACTTTTTAACTGACTATTTAGACACTTGTCTTTCTCAACACATTGACAACCTTCTTACTTTACTATGGAGGTTGTGCAACCCCTGGTCCTAGCAGTCGTCAAGTGACTAACCGGTACCAGGTTTGGAAGGAAAGGAATGGAACCTAAAGCAGTCGTATGGCTAACTTTAGGAGCGGATAGAACCCAGAAGGCAGTCGTCAAGTGACTAACCTTGGGAGCTGGAGGTGAGACTAAAGTCTGCCGAACTGAGGGTTCGGTAGCGTATTTATATAAAACAAACTGATGATCATTGCATGCATAAGGTTCAAAGTCGCTCCCGTTGATTGCTCGCGTTGTTTATAGTTTGCCTTTAATGTTTATATAACAATCTCCAAGTTCAAGTTCAAACTTGCGACAGGGTGATATTTGTTTAGTAGCTTATGCATTTTAGTAGATTACAATATTAATAACAAAACGATTTTTTAAGTTTGGAAATGTAATAAACTGTTTTTTTTCTCGAAAACGAAGCAAGATACGAAAACAACTCAAGAAGCAAAAATGTTGTATCTTTAGTTGTTTAATTCGAAAAAAGTATAAAATGTATAAAAAAAATCAGTGGTGCACATTTTTTTGTCAATAATATCCTTTGACGCCCCCCAGGACGCCACTGGACTTAATATTTTTAATCTAATTAAGGCTAAATGGGCCCCTTATTATTTCAGACAACACTACCAAATTTCAACATAATCGGTAAACGTATATTTATGATATTAATAAAAAAACGATTTAAAAAAATGTTTGGAAATGTAATGAACTGGTTTTAATTTTTTTCTCGAAAACGAAGCAAGATACGAAAATAATTGAAGAAGCAAAAATGTTGTATTTTTAGTTGCTCAATACGGAAAAAATATAAAATATTACAAAAAAGTCAGTGGTGTACATTTTTTTTGTCAATAATATTCGGTATGATAGCCCCGGGACGCCACTGGACGTTATATTTTTAATCTAATTAAAGCTAAATGTGCCCCTTATTACTACAGATAATAGTACCAAATTTCAACAAACCCGGTAAAAGTATATTTAAGTTATTAAAAAAAAACAGATATTCAAGTTTGGAAAAGTAATAAGCTGGTTTTTATATTTTTAATCTAATTAAGGCTAAATGAGCCCCTTATTATTACAGATAACACTACCAAATTCCGACAAAATCGGTAAAAATATATTTAAGATATTAATTAAAAAAAAACGGTTTTTTAAGTTTGGAAATGTAATAAGCTGGTTGTTATTTTTTTTCTCGAAAACGAGGCAAGATACGAAAACAGTTCTAGAAGTATAAATGTTGTATTTTTAGTTGCTTAATACAAAAAAATATAAAATGTATAAAAAAGTCAGTGGCGCACATTTTTTTGTCAATAATAATCGTTGACGCCCCGCGGGACGTCACTGGACTTTATATTTTTAATCTAATTAAAGCTAAAAGAGCCCCTTATTACTACAGATAACACTACCAAATTCTGACAAAATCGGTAAAAGTATATTTAAGATATTAATAAAAAAAACGATTTTTTAAGTTTGGAAATGTAATAAACTAATTTTTATTTTTTTCTCGAAAACGAAGCAAGATACGAAAACAATTCAAGAAGTATAAATGTTGTATTTTTAGTTGCTTAATACGAAAAAAATATAAAATGTATTAAAAAGTCAGTGGCGCACATTTTGTTGTCAATAATATTCTTTGACGCCCCCCGGGACGCCACTGGACTTAATATTTTTAATCTAATTAAGGCTAAATGCGCCCCTTATTACTACAGATAACGCTACCAAATTTTAACAAAACAAGTAAAAGAATATTTAAGATATTAATAAAAACCGATTTTTTTATGTATCTTGGAAACTGCAGGTTCATATGAAAAAATTATCATGTTTTATGTAGAATTGGGATACCTATTTTGGCGTAAAGCCGTATAATTTGGCAAGTACAAAATCGTATACGAGACAAATGATAGAATGTTATCTCCAAAAAATATCTTCTAATTAATACAAAGTCTCCGCCCATAAGGCCACAAGTCTACTGGAGGGCCAACTCCAGGTAGCTCACATGCTGCAATGGCTCTTCATTTCAGCTTTGTCAAAAAGTTCTAAGTCAGGACTTGGAACTATATAGCCAATCTAGTTGGACCATATAAAAAAGTGTTCATGACCTCAAAAATACTCACCTCTAACAACTTGATGACAAATACTACATAGACCATATTCCGATGTATGGCATCTGTCACACAACCATCCCACTCTTTGCAAAGGTTTCATGCACTTGCCGCAATTCGTGTGCATCGTTGTACTTTGTTGGTTCAGTTGGCTGACGTTAGGCAACCATGAGAGTTTGATGACTTGGTTCGATATATTCCACAGCTTGTATCTACTTAGAAAATCTATGTAACCCAGCAACCAGTGTTCCTGAAGCTTTTCGCTTAGGCCTGAAAAATATTGCATCTCAAAAATAAGCTACTTTTAGTGTTGATTAAGAACATTTTTGTAGGTACTAAGTATACATTGATTTTGTCCCACAGTTGAAAGCACGTTGTAATTACACTGAACATTAGATATATATTCTGCAACATATAAGAATTTAAATACATAATAATCGTGCTTACCTATCAAGTATTTTCGGCTATTCCCAAGTACAATTAATATACAAGCCACAGTCTGCACATCGCCAAGAGTGGCATAATGATGCAACGAATCTATGACGATGGAACTCGGGTCCCAACTCGGCTTTTTGCAGGGTTTAATGTTCGTTAACATTCCCGGCAGTTGATCGTCCACTTGGAAGGTGCGAGTATCTTCCCGGAAATTCAGCGTGTGATGATGATCCGGAAACTGTTCAGGTGGTGGTGACCGGTCCAGGATCTCGTGCCGGATTGGGAAAGCTTCGGTCGGCAACGTCCAATCTATAGCAGGATATTTACCATATTTATGTCTGATGTCGAAAATTTTCTTGAAGAATTCAAATCAAATTCAAAACTTGACAAAGTACACATGCGTTTTACTGTTTTGCTATTCCGCACGTTTCAATGCGTTACTAATAGTTCTAATTTTTTTTCTAGCTTTTGGCAACAAGGGCAGAATTGTGCATCGAACCGTCAAGTCCTTTTAGAGTTAGTTGAATTTGATTCCATTTCGGAGTATAAAAAAAGAAACTGGGCACGCCTTACCTATTTGTTCAGGGGTAACTGGATTGAAACGGAACCCGAACTGGTAATAATCTAAGAACAATGGTGCTCCGTCCAATTCTACATCCAGCTCGTTTTCACCAAAGAAGAAATCTCCTTTAGGCAAGCAACCATTTCGTACGTTCAAATAATTAGGAAACGCATTATCGACTTGATCCTCGTTTTCAGTCTCTTCATCTCCCCCGCTAAATTGTGCAGCCGGTGTGTCACCGCCTAGATAAACACATATTAGAAGGACGAAAAAATAAGTGACATAAAAATAGCATCTTCAATTCTTATAGTAAATTGGTATTTTGGGGTCTTTAACATTTTAACCGGCGACGTTTCAGTAGGTACATAGGTATCGAAAAACTAAACTAGAACATCTAATCTGATCTATAGACACCTTCAACACATAGATAGATAAATACTTTATTGATGCCACTGGCCGGGATAAACAATTGATTCTTACTATTGCTTAAAACCATAAAGGAGGGGGTGGTATATGAGGTATTAATTAATCACTTTTAATAAACAGTATTACCATAGGGTAGTGATATTATATCTATAGGATGAACATGTATTTGGTTTGATTTAATTTAATAATGCAGGTGTAAATTGCATTTATGATAAATATAAATACAGTATTTTCTATATTAATTTCAAGCATTCATCTTTTCACACATACAACTAATATTACAAACAGGTTATTTATAAAGTGAATATCTACTGAAAGTTCTTGATTTTGTGATTTAAACTGAGTTTTCTGTCTTTAATTAATTTAATACATTTAGTTTTCTCCAACTTAGGAACGTTCACACATCGTACCTTTGAACTTTGACTGCTTTACCTGTATCTTCAACGGGGAGAGATTTTACTTAGTTACTTTCCAACTTAACTTTTGTTTGTTTTACGGAAACCATAAAATCCCGCTTTCACCTTGATTCCAGAAACTATTCGACCAGGAATCCGCCATCTTACGTTCAATTTTTCCAAAGGGGACGCTATCTTTCAGGCTTTGAGGAATTGGGTTAAACTGCCCAAATGAGGTCTTTGTCCAAGCGTGAACAAAGGTTACTAAGGTACACTAAATATTCTACAAATATGTGTGCACACAAGAAGAGAAATTGGCCCGAAATGAATTTGACCTTTGCCAGACGGAGAACAGCACGTTTTACTACTCTTCGAGTGAACGCTTGAACTGAACTGGAATATGATCTTTCTTACGAGCTCGGGAAGGACAATAACACTGACGGAGACATGGATATATTAAATTAAAAACAATTACACGATTGAATTGACGGATTGATATATAGCTTTATATAATGGAATCGGCCATCCAAGTTTGGACTAAGGGGTAATAGAGAACTGACATAATATGCTGATTTAAATGCATAGATTTCTGTGTGGCTCATTCATACTACATACATACAGGGTGTTATCACGAAACTATACGGTGTAAAACGATAGTGTATATGTCGTAGTCTTATACTGAAATCCGTCATTTCATGAAAAATCTAGTCACATCATGAAGCGTCGGCATGTTGTGTAAAAATATGAAGCTACATAATCAGACAAGGCTTTTCATGAAAAACCCATATTATGGCGGTGTATTGTGTGTAACACAACCTGCCTAAATTTGAACGTTCCCGTTTCATGAAGTGCCCACGAAGAGAACGCACATTATGTTAATTTGTTATTTAAAGGTAGGATTATACGCATTTTAAGATCCTTTACAGGCGTAGCCGACTATATCAAAATCGGCCTCTCCTATTGGTCGATCCGATTGGCCCTCCGCTCGCTTCGCTCGCTACGGGGGCTCAAGAAAAGGAAACTAACCAGGGGCTAACCCAATCTAGCCCCTGACATACCCAAAATCAAGAAAAAAAACTGTTCAGAAACATAATAAAGAAATATATAAAAAAAAGCAACGGGGTTCGAACCCGTGTTTTCCAGGTGAGACCCAACGATTTAAACCTCTACACCACGAGAGATCTTGCGAGAAATTGATTGCATCACGAAGACATATTGTTAAAGTTTTAATACATAACTTTTTTAATTGTTGCATATTGTATGGTCGCTTATTTGGATACCGCCTATAGTAAGTATTCATTGTAGTGTCCATCAAATAACTCCTTTCCAGTATTTTGTTCCATGCCTTCCACAAATAAAGATAAAATAATATCTAGCCGCTTTGCCCCCTTCACGAAGTGCCGTTCTTTAAATTAAGTCGGATCATGTTACGACGCTATCCGCCAAAAGAATGTGGTGATTTCGGGAAACGCCTCGGCAGATTATGTAGCCTCATTTATTTACACAATATGCCGACGTTTCATGATATGACTAGTCTTTTCATGAAAAAGCGGATTTCACCATGAGACTACGACATATACACATGTTGGGTGTTTCCCCAACAACCACTATACATATCTGCATTTTCACACGTCAACATTTTAATGTTTCGTTAATATATAAGAATACTTAAGCTAATTTAAAAAAATAATAATTAAATAACTAGGGAAACATATTAAGGTACCAGACTAAATATTTATGTATTTATTTATATCTATTTCTTTATCTATTTCAACGGCAGCCAATTTACAAAAAAAAAAATACACAAATATATATAAGGTCACAAATTGTGGCAAATATAAATATACAAAACCTCCATAACTCTAAACTTAATAACAATATCAGAAAACTGCACAGGATCAATATTGCATATACTTACAACTATCTCAAAAAATTTGACTATACAACTTTTCATTAAAAGATCTTAGGTTACCTATAAAAGGGTCAAGGTCAAGCACATTGCATGCACTCATCATTCTTGTTAGCGGTGAGAAGAGTCCATAATTTGCATGGTGAAAGGGCAAGCGAAACATTGGAGGATTATGACATCTATAGTAGGTGTTAAGGGGTATATTTGATAAAATCACAGGACAATAGTAAATTCTATTTATTATCTTGTAGAATATTAACAGGTCGGAGCAAACTCTTCTATCTTTAAGACTCACAATGTTAAATCTGGTCTGTATTTTTTCATAGTTAATATGGAAGTTGTTGTAAATATTAACATTCGCTCTAAAGGCAATAGTACGAAGAAAGGCCTTTTGAACACTTTCTATGGTCTCAATGTGGCAGTCATAGGCAGGTGACCATACTGCAGAGGCAGTATGAACTCAAGTCCTGATCGGACAATCGAAAAGTAGAGGATTTTTAAGCAGGTTAATGATAGTTGCCCAGAGTTAGGCAAAACGAACCCAAGATTACGGATACCTTTGTTAGTAATTTCAGAATAATGAGGCACAGATGTTAATTTACTATCCACCAATACACCCAAGTCTGTAACACTAGTAACAGATTTAAGTGCCGTACCATCTATAGAGTAAATGTTTA
Source organism: Pissodes strobi (assembly GCA_016904865.1). Lineage (NCBI taxonomy): Eukaryota > Metazoa > Arthropoda > Insecta > Coleoptera > Curculionidae > Pissodes > Pissodes strobi. Next base: position 679,563 of record MU182019.1, on the reverse strand, counting down.
CTGGTAAATTATTTAAAGACCGACCGAAAGAAATGCTTAAACTTTTTTCAACATTTAGCTTCAATCCATTTTCCACAGACCACAGAACCACACTATCAACATCTTCCTGCAAGAGTTGAGCATCAAATGGGGTTCCAACAAGTCTATAGATTTATGAGAAATAAAGTTATTTATGCGTACAAATTGAGTACGATTTGAAACAAAACTATAAATCCAATTCACAAGATTCACACCCAGACCTATAGCCGATAACTTTCGAATCCGATGCACATGACTTATTCTGTCAAACGCCTTCGAAAAGTCAGTGTAGACACTGTCCACTCTGTCATACTTCTCAAAGGCGCCCAACAAATAATGTTGATATGTAAGCAAGTTAGTTACGGTGGATTTACCCTCAACAAATCCATATAGTTCATTAAGAATTATACTACAACTGTGCCATGAGAGTTTTGCCCAGTCTCTAGATATGTCTATATTAAATGTCATATTTTTCTTGACTTTTTCGATATCTGCATGTATGGTTTCAGACTCCATATGAGTATGCCATGGGACTAGAAACTTATGGTGAATTGTCAGAAGGCGCCCTTTCTCCTGGAGTTGTTCTATAATTATCAAATTCATAACTGAAATCAATATGTTTTTATTTTGACCCGGGCAGCAGTCGCTATACATAATTATTTCCTCTACGTTAAGAGGGAGACCGTTGATGTACTTATATAGGCAGGATGCGATTTCCTCGCCACCTCGACGAGCGATTGTTTCGTTCCACATGTAACAGAGTGCAGAACTTGAATTACTATGGATTTGGAAAATTGTAAGATTTAGAGTCCACAATTTTATTTTGTAAAATAAAATGCTGGTCTTTAAATAAGAAGTGGTCAGACATTTCTGCAAATCAAAGCTAATAACAACTCGATTGGGATATGTTTTGCAACTCTCTTTGTCCTTCTGTTTTTCTTTGTAGGCTGATTCGGCCAATAATAAGTGCTCAGCTTTTTCTGTTTCAACTTGTTGTCTTTCTGCTTCATCTTTAGCGGATTTTATGAGGTGGATAAACCTGTCACAGGTCGCACATGTGTCATTGTATGGTTTCTTAAGTGACATATTAAATTCTACAAAAAAATTTCTATATACAGAGATTTGTTTCTTGGTTGCCGGCTATTTTCTAAGCATTATTCATGGTACAGTTTAAACATAACGGAAACAGATAAATCGGAAGAGAGATAACTCTTTTTTGTATGTTCTCTGGAATAATGTGGGGAATAAGTGGGGACCTTCTGGATATGCTCCTTTATGAAAGCCTTGTCTGCTTGCGGTATCATCGGATGGTTTAGATGCTTTCCTCAACCATCCTCGGCACAAATTCTAGCTGACGTTTTTCGTTTTTTCTCCACACTACAACCCTTACTTTTTTAAGTGATACGTTTAAAGTATTAAGAA
>MU182019.1:650090-675137 GCA_016904865.1 Pissodes strobi | reverse complement strand
TATATATATATATATATATATTAGATAAAGAGGGATGATTCGTTCTGGAAAGAAACAATGGAACCCTTTCTGATAGTTTTTTATTTTAAATGCCTTCTTCCAGAAATTCTTGATCCTATATTTGCAAGAGGTCTAAAAATTAGAAACCCCCATCGAGATAATTAAATATTTTTTATATAGATTTATATTATAATATGTAGGTATCTTTTGATTATTTGTAAAGACATGATGGTACCTTTTCTTATTTGAAATGCACAATTTTATATTAAAAACCTATCATTACAAATTTCTTATTTTTCTTTCTTATAAATGACTGACAAATTTCAACAGAACTGGTTTTTATAAGCATCCGTATCTAAGTTATAAAAGTAAAATCATGAAAAAAAAATATGTGTCAGCTTTATAAACACACAACTAAAGTGAAACGTCTGAAAGAGATATTGGAAATTGAGTTTTTATTATTTTTTTAAGCTTTTTTCCCCAACTTTTGCTCCCGTTTCAACACTTTTTTTTTTGCTTTTTTTATACATCATTTCTTTTCTTTCCATTTTTGCCATCCCCGCCTTGAACTCTTTGCATTTTTTTCGGCTAACTTTTTTATATATTTTTTTCTTATTTCGTTTTATAATACTTTTATTAACTTTCGGAACAATCTTTTACGTTTTTTTTCAATTTTTCCCATTTAAACTTTTATTTTTTCATAAAGAATTTTTTTCTCCCCATTTTTGCCATCCCGACCTCGTAGCTGAATTCTTTCGCCTGAAACCGGGTGTCTCTAACTTATCTTTTTTTTATTATTTTTTTCTTCGTTTCATAACACTTTTATTAAGTTTCCGAACAATGTTTTACTTTTTTTTCCATTTCTTCCCATTCTTTCGAACAGTTTTGGGTATCCGGGGAGGTGGGAGTGCAACGTGGTTTTCCCAAACCCCCCCTTCAATTAGAGCGCCGGTCCCACATATGGCCCCCCCCCTCCCCATGAGGCGCACCTACCATAAAAATTTCGACACAGTAGCTCTTCCCGTTCTCCCGAGAGATTTTGTCATATTTTGCCTGACTGCTGATGCTGTTCGTCTCGAAGCACACGTAATGTGCTTGTCGACGGTCCAACGGTGACTGCGACGTGGTCACGTGGCAGTCCGGCGACGCGACGTAACGGAAAATGCAGTGTTGTTTTCGCACAACTTAAATCGTGTCGGTGGGCGGTGCCTAGACAGAGAACGAAGAATAGCTTGCCTTTGCTAGAAAGGCACGCCGTCGGAATCTCGTTTCACTGATAAACCCCCTTAATTAGTGCTCGGCACCCTGTTATAATTACGCATTTCATATATGAAACTAAAGTAAAATCTCCAAACTCAAAACTTAAATTTAGCACCAATGATTTAATAAGGAATGGATACCGCCTCCCCTATTAACCCTGTACAAATAAAGTGAAGCCAAAGTTACATGGGCGAGGGAGCTGCGGGATGAAGAAAGCGATAAAGAAAACAATTCTACTCTTTTGTTTTCCCCTACCGAGTCATCAGCCGCGTGCGTGCATCGTATTCTTCCGTAGACGAAAATGAAAATAAAACATCTGTTTGATTGGCCGTCCTGGTCACCGAACAGGTGCAAGTGCACGCCGCAAGAGGAGCGCCATGAATCTAGCAGAGACCTACGTCCGTCGTTCGGTCGTTGTCTATGTTAACGTAACAAATGCCCGAAAAGGATAGCAAGATAGGAGTATAATTTGAATATTATCTTATGCCCGTATTGCCGTTTAGAGACGATACGTTTGCAACTCCCATTTTTCCAAGAGAGAAAGATATATAGGATTTCTCTTATGACAAAGAGTAACGTAACTATTCAGAAATATTTGCCAGGACAAATCTAACTATTTGGTGGTGGGGGAGATAAAGAAAACAAAATAAATATTTTATTTACAGTAATTTCCCCATCAGTTTTGAAATTCAGGCGGTATCCATTCCTTATTAAATCTTTGTTTAGCACCATATTATTTAAGATATCATGTTTTTGGAATAAAAAAATGGCTAGAAAAAAAAGCTATTCAATTTGTCATTACTTAATTGTTTAAGAGTTCACCTTCTTACATTCTGTTCCACTGTCAGGATGATCTTGTAAAAGGTAGCGCCAGCGAATAATAACTACGATAAGAAGATTCACTCTCCGCGGCGGCACGTCAACGGTATGTCTCCTTCCCCGCGCGAAAACTAGCATGATACTGGCATGTGACCTTTGGACCCGGCGCACACTGGTCGAATTTCTAGGAAAGCTGGCCATAATAAGGTTTACCAGATATAAGACATAAAAGTTATTAAGTATTACACGTTTAATATATTGTGTTTTAGACAAATAATTATTGAATTTTTTGCTCATCATCTATATTTATATATAGGGAGTATCAATAATCACTAACGATATAATTCATGTATAAAAATCATTTGTATGTTCTTAAATCGTTTTAAAAAATTATTTTGAAAATTAAGGGTTCCTTCCTTGTAAAAAAAGAGTTTTAAATTTTTAATTCGATGATCCAAATTTTGTTTGGAAAAAATTTGAACCTAGAAAGCGAGTAACCATCGACCGGCATTTGGCCATTTTACATGTGGTTTTCGTCGAGATCGCATCTTTCAAAGCATTTATAGACTCGTGTATTCGTGTTTTCCATTTTATAGTTGCTTTTGGACGTTCACTGGAGAGAAAAGTGTATATCTTTGTGACTACAAACATAAAACAATGGCTTCTGGCTCGAAAACGAAGCATAAAACAAATTGTTGTGTTTACGATTGCCATTCCAGAAAAGGAAAGGACAAAATCATTCATTTCCACTATTTCCCGAGCCAAAATACTGGTATTAAAGTTAAACTAACAAATTCAGCAGGAGTTGAAGAAGAGATGTATAAAAAAAGAAGCAATATACAGAGGACGAATCAAAGGAAAATATTTTAATTTCAAAAGCCAGGGTACATATCGACAGAGTCAATCAAACAATGCGAATCTTTAACATTTTAAGTACTTCCTTGCCGAATAGTTTAATACAAGTTTTTGATGACATTATGTTAATTATCTGCGGAATGGTAAATTTGCAAACTCCAGTGCTCTCGAGTAACAAATTTTAGATAGGTATTTTTAGTTTTTTTTTGTTTTGCTTTTCATTATAAAGTAAGTTTAGTGTAAAATAAATGGTTGTTTTTATTAGATTTAATTTGAATAATTGGAAAACATTTATTTAATGCAACTCAATATTACAATACAATAAATACATAATTCTCTAATCAGTGCTCTAAAGCTCTGGCCTCGAGGATACTAATTACAACTTTTGTGTCAGAGAGATTCTAACTAATATTTAGATACCACTTAAGTTGTTTTACAAATACATTATAATTTAAGATTAGACTTGCAGCAAGTTCCCCAAATTGGTAATAAATATCTAAGATGTAAAAGGAAGACGGTATCATAAATATTGTGTTTGGTTTTAAAAGACCGATAATTTCTGCATTTGTATATCATAAGTAGCATTGGTAATGTTTTGGATATAATATACCCAATATGTCCAGACCAGCTTAAGTTGTTATCAATTATGAGTTCTAAATATTTTATTTGCTGTACTTCTTCAATTTTCACTTCATTTATGGTAATATTAAAGTCTAGAACTGGTTTATTTTTCTGTTTAACACAAATAAATTTTGTTTTGTCAGTATCGATTTTTAATGTTTCTGTCTTAAAAAATAAATATATATTCTTACTTTGCGTATGTTTTATTTATTGGCTTAGAAAATGAATATGATAATGATATGAAAGTAAATTTCCGATAAATTTTTATATCCTTTCTGTATTTTGGTTTTCGCTAGCTAAGATTTGGTACTACTTTATGCAATATACGAGGTAAGCAGCAAATAATCCCATAGTTTCCAACTGGTTAGTAGTCTATAACTTAACTAAATTACAAATAATCTTTAACACCAGTTGGACTTCTAGTTCTTTATTTTGGAACAACTTTTGTATATTGGCAGTTTACAGTAATGACAATAATATTATATGGTAGACAATGTTCAATTACAGGAAAAATATGTAGGCAAGCTTTGGCAGAGACTCGCATTTAGAATGGAATTATTGCTTTTTAAATATTTATCTGAAAAATAGTTTTCATATTCAACAGTCTTTAACCATAGGTTGTTTTTTATAGTGAAGAAAGAAAATTCTATTTAAAAGCCTGGCCCTATCAAATTTTGGTGACGTTTTTACCTATATATTGTGTTTGCTTGCAGTTTATTGGATAGGTACTGTGTATTTTTAAATCGTAATAAATGAATTAACTAATCAAAGAAAGAGTTTTATTTATTAGCTAACACTGCATATAAGTACAATAAACTATGATTAAAACTATTTTATACTCGAACAATATATTTATTTCCACTAGAGTTTATTTTCACATACTTCATGTATCATATATTTAAAACAAAAATACTCTGAAATACCGTGTACTATTTGCCAATATTAATTAAATATGACACCAAACTACGATATTTTTACCTAAAATCACTGTAAATTTCACACAAAAATCCAAAACGACACACAATCGGCAAATCTCACATTAGAAATGAAGACAAAACACAAAGGTGTTACTCGCTTTCCACTATGTTTGCTTACAAACGCCAGCGCCCCCAACGGTAGCTGGATTCGCGAATATGATAAGAAGGATCACACTCCGCGGCGGCATGTCAACGGTGTGTCTCCTTCCTCGCGCGAACACTAGAAGAATATCGGCAGGCCATGATACAAATAAAACAATCATGTTGGCAGGCGACCTTTGACGCGGCGGCCATAGACTAGCTCATCCTTTTGTCAGAATAATTTTCACGCCTATAGTCGAGTCAATATTCGATATAAGATAATATCGCTATTTTTTAGTTGTGTTGTATTACAAAATAGGAATGAAATATACAGTAAAAATATTGTGCGAAACCTCTAACCAATTTTAAAATCACCCAAAACGCCAAAATTTAATTGAATATTAAAAGATGGGGCAAATTCGAGCAACATTTTCTTCTTGATGTCTTTTGTCAGAATATTAGTATTCAGAAATATGGTGAAATCATTAACACAAAATCAAAATCTTTTAAATATTAGTTATTACATACCTTGAGTATTGTTATCAATAATAACTAATTAAACACGTTAACAGATTTTTGAAACAGCCAGTTGAATACAAACTTTATCAAAATATTTATTTGGTGATAATAATAAAAAAACATAACGTAAGTTTGACAGGGCGCTGCAAACAATTCAGAAGATATCAATTGTGTTTGTCCAAAGCCAAATAGAGTATTAGAGTGCTATAAATAATTTCATCATAAATTTGATTAAATATACCGCAAACGAAAATATCGTTTATGGCCAGCTTTTATTTAAATTCAACCTGTGTGCGGCGAAGTTCGCCGATCGTTACCAGGCAACGAAGAAAATAAACGACGATTCCTTTGTAGCGCTCTCTTGCCATTGAGTGGGCCTTCTTATACCCTTCTATACACGATACCAAGTAATCCAAGTATACTATTATGTATCAAATAATAGCTAATTATACCTACGCCTCACGTCGCGTTTCACAGAATGAATCGATGCTGATGCGCATACATGGCTGGCACGCTTTTTACAATTCTCTGTGATTTAACTGTAAAGTAATTGAAATAATAAAGCAGCGTTACAGTCGTCTGTAATTTTGAAAAACACTGTAAAAATGTCGTAGTTTTATAGTAATTATATCTTATTTGTAAAACTTCTAGCGTAATATACAACAAAACTTACAGAATGTCGTAATATAAACGAAGTTCACCAATGTTTGTAAAATCACTTAAACAGTTCTGTAAATTATCGGTAAATATTACTAAAATAATTACTTGAATATTTCCTTTTTTTATTTTGAAAATAGAATTATTTTGTTTTTATAGTAGAATAATAAATATATTGATAACTTAATAGTTTTATATAAATTAATAATATAATTTTGCATAACTAAAAAATTTAATTAATATTGCATTATTAATAGCATAGAATTGTGTATATTGGGCAATAATTAATTGAAAATCCAATCAGATTAATATTGATTTAACTTTTCATCTTGCGAGTGCTCCACGCATAATTTAAACGTTACATATTATCAAGAACAATACCTAGAGTTTAAAAATTTGGGCAGATGTTAATATTTATAGTGAGATTTACGAAAAAAAATTTCAGCTGCATGAATGTGGGTGGAAAAGTTGTCAGCTGGGCGATAAAGATACGGCGCGTAGGTGCGCCGAAAGCCACTGCGCGCGACCTTAACTGCATCAGCGGACAACTTTTCCACCCGCATACATGCAGCTGGCAGTTTTTTTCGTAAATCTCACTATAAATATTAGCATCCACCAAAGTTTCATAATTCTTGATATCGTTTCTATAGGACTACTAGCTTCCCTAGAGGCCTTCTTTAAATTCTGCATGACAAAACCCAAAATTTTGTAGGCATCCTTAACCAAGCCGGAAATATGAAAACCCCAGTGAAGGTCAGAAGCCAAATTAACTCCCAAATAATTAAGGTGAACCACTGATCCAATTAAACTATTCAAAATTTTATAAGCAGAATTGCTTCCTCTTGCCAAATGTAATAAACTGACTTTTGAAGCCATTCAGCCTCATGTCATTCAGCTCAGTCCAAGCTTCAATTTGCAACAAGTCATTTTGAAGAGTGAGCATGTCATGATAATCTGCGACTATCCGGAAAACCAGACAATCATCAGCAAAGAGCAATACTGTTGAGTTTATATATCTGGGCAAATTATTTATACACATATTAGAAAGGCTAAAGGGCTAATAACGCTCCCTTACGGGACACCCTGTAGAACTCCTTTTATACTATCGAATAAATACTCCAGGTAACTGTAGATTTCTGTATTAACTTTTACTATAATTCATCAGATGGTAAAGCTACATGATGTATATTCTTATAATCTACGTACACGTAACAATGTTGCTCAGTCTTGTATTCTCTCTCTATATATCCTATATTGGTATAGGTTCACGGCTCGGTCGTGTATCAAAACATTGCACTGACGAGGTTGACTAAACAAGGTTTTAACCTTAGCCTTGCCGACCGTGTCAGGTATCGCGTTCATTCAAGCTAAACAATAACACTAGGTGAACTGCGTAATGTAAATAACCTTCGTCTAGAGCTCGGGCTAGTCGGGATGTTTTAAAGATCTAATTTGTGAAATACCGAGTGGTTCTTGATACACTACAATCCGATGAAACCTCTTTCTCCCTGGAAACAGCCCCATCCACCACGACACACTGAGTCCTCCCCTGAAGGAAACTTTGAACCCATATTAACTTAACATTTAATCCAAATATGTCACTCCTACTCTTAGTTTTTAAGCTATTAGTTGTGTCTCTGACTTCATTGTATGTTAATTCATCAGAAAAGGGATTAGTTGGAGGAGAGAGGCTCTATAGGATCCATGTTTGAATGAGGAATCTCACCAACTAAACTTTGAGCAATGTTGAAAAATAGATGTTAAATTCGTCTGGTGATGATTTCACATGGTTTCTGAACTTTTTTTTATGGTGCCTCTTTGTTGATTTATAATTTGCCAGATATGCTTTGATGAATTATTTGAGCTTTCGATCGATTTATCATTATTTTTTATTTTAGCATATTTTATTGCTTTTTTATATACCGATCTGTACCTTTTATATTCCTGTATATAGCCAGATTGGCTTTACTGTTTGCTTAACTCGCCCAATAAATTCAAGTATTCACGCATACCTCTCAGAATATTATTAAACCAGCCAATATTATTGCCCTGATCAAAACTGACTCTAAAAGCCCTTTCAGAAAATGAACTAATGTAAGCACTTTCAAGAATTTTGGCATCAGCACACATATCAGCACAGCATCCACAAAATTTCATTCAACAGCAGTATGATCTCCTGCTTTCCAGTCAGAGAGAAAGTAAGCAACTGGCCTAAATGGTTAGATATATAACAACTGATGCTGAACGAGGGCCCGCACAAAACCCCACAAAGATGTTCTCAAGGCATGCTGCCCCTCTGATTGCCTAATTTATAGTCAGAGCCAGTCCGAAACTGTGCAATATATCACACAGGCCAACTGCCTCTTCTTGGTTTGTGTTAGCTAAAATGCTCTCTAAACTTGTCAAATAGATGTCAAAATTTCCATGTTCGTGTATAGACTATATCAACTTTGCTGGAAAATGTATGCATAACTGTTGCTTGTGACATTCACGTTACATTTAGCTTAAATTCATTCCCTTCCACAAAAATAGTACTTATTGTACGAAATGCCTAATAGGATGTGCCTACATAATGTATATATGTGGCTAAATTCGCTCTTAATAAATTTTTACAGATGACTAACGGTGGTTTACTTAATTCGCTTCGTTCTCATCTATAATAATTCGACAAAGAACGAATATTGCCATAAAAGATATCCATCTTATTTTATAACACTCCTTTTAAATATTACCAAAATTCATACTTTGCTGCAATCGTATACTAATTTTACCTTTGGATTTTTGGTCTTCTCCATTCTCAGCAGAACATGGAACACCCTCGTCATGTTTGTTGCCGTTTGCGTTCATTGAATTTTGTACAAATTCCTCGCCGTACATAGTTTTAATCATTTTCCATGTATTTGCGATATCATTTTTACCAAATTCCTTGGCTACTGCTGAATTTCGCTCGCACAACTCAGACACGCTTCTACCATGCAAGAGGTAGTTTTGTGCCAGTCCTACAAAGAAAACGCATGCAACATTTGGATATAAAAATTTTAAAGTTTTGAGAGCATCAGCCTAATTAACTCGCCTAAAAGTGTAAAGATTTGCTGAAAACATCATCGAAATCGAAAGAACCGCTGTTTTTTAAGCCGAAAAGTCTACTTTACTCACACAGATTTTAGATGCATAAAATTTAATATACGAATCTTACTTAAAAGTACTGAAGATTCTTGTTGTTCAACGTTATTGGGATTGAAGCTATATGTAAGACTTGAAGCTTGATGAAAAGTATCGACTGCCTGAGTAGTAGAAATTTTTCTCATCAGACCAACTGCCTTGCTAAGTGAATTCTGACTGCAGCTATTATTACTGACAATCGTGGTGTTTACTTTTCGCGAGTATATAACTTCTCCTTTCGTGTTCAAACTGATTCCCTGGGGGTTAGCCTTGTTAGCAGGTTTTTGGGCGTCACTGAAGGAGTGATGGTATAATGTATTGTCCTGAAAATAAATAATATCAAAGATGGCCACTATCCGAGTCATTAGCGAACTCCGGTTTTTACAGAAACTTTTCAAGTGTGAAGGACATGAATTATTAGTTATGAAATCCAATATAGCCTTTATGTAGATCCACTCACATTACTTTAACTATGTATTATAACATGCCACATAATCAATTTGGGTCCTTTACTTAATTTGAAAAGCTTTGCAATTGACTTTTGTCAGTTTTACCCACAATTATTTATTTTTCTTTGGGTATTATTGAAACTTTGGCAGTTTGCTCCCTCTCCAAGTTGAGCCTTCTTGAATTCGGATATCCAATGAGATATGGTAATAAAATTTTTATTAAATACGTAAACTGGTTTTATCAGAAAATGGAAAAGTTATGCTTCAAATTACAGTATTTAAATACGAAACTTAGAACAACGAAACATAAACATTAATTTTTCGGTTTAAGCCTTGCAAAAAAATCAAGTGAAAGTTCGCCATTTCCAAGCAAACGAAGACCCAAATCAAAAAAGTTATTTTAACAAAAGTTTCGTACATATTTGATAAGGCCCTAACTGCAAGAATTTTTTTTTTGTGTGAAACTATAATCAAGGTAAATAAATAAAGAAAATAAAGTGTTATTTTGACGGCAGCCAAGACTTATTTCGCCCGCGTCTCCATCCATCTTGCGTCTCACTTATCTCCGTCGCAGTCGATTGCATAGGGAAATAAACTGCAGGGAGATCGCTAGAATGAAATATTTTAAATTAATTATATGATAAATCTTGTTAATAACGTACTTACAACCCGCCAAAATTGCTCCGCCAGCTAATTCTGGAGTATTGTTTTTGCGAGTTAGTACGTTTTTGCAAACGTTTTGCGCCATGCAATTGCACGAACCAATGATTGATACAATTTTTTTTGCAAGTGTAAACTTTGCTGCCACAACCTGCAAGATGTAGACATTAATTATTTAGTTTTAATATAATATGTATAATAAAGAACTAACCTTTTTTGCATTTATATGAAGATAACACTTTCAGTTCCGACGGGAAAACTGGGTGAGTTGTTAATATCGGAGTTGTACTGCCATCGTCCTCAATTTTCCATCCATAGCCTCGAAAATCTGGCAAATGTGGGCGAGGCTCTAACGAATTCATCCATATTTTGGCTTGGTATGAAAGTATGAAATTCCCGGGCATCTTTTGTAGGTGGCAGTTTTGCTATTGTTGCAGATGATGCCATTAGCCCTCTTAAAGTATTAATTGACGTAATATTTAAATTGTTGGAATAGAAACGAAAATATTATTGAAAATTTCCTCTGAAAGTTCGGTAATGCGAAAATCATCCAAATAATTATAAAATTGTATGTAAGTTTTCCAACAACTCTTTTTGGCAAAACCTGTGAACTGACTGGTCGTGTCACATCCTGTCAGAGCATGGAATGCAGTTAAGTTTTTCATGTGCCTCTTCCCATTTTTACTCAAATTTCTGGTGTTAAAAATTTTTTGAAATGGACCAGCAGAACGAGAATATCTGTATCGTTTCTGTCGACTATACATCTTTTGTAACCGACAATTTTGGCAGACAAAACATGCAGCAAAATTTTTGTGTCTGCTTCTTTATGATTAGAACTCAGTAGATCGCCATTCTCCATTTCATAATTTGTTTTGTAATCTACAATATTTGCAAATCCCCACTGGTTGCAAACTGTACATTTTTATGTAAGGAACGTTGAACTAATTGCTTGGAAAGAAAATTTGTAAGTTGATGCTTGTTCCAAACTGAGTGAATGAATAAATTCCATTTTTGCGGAAGTGGAACATCATTTCCATCGATTTAACGAATTGATGTTTCTGACTCTCTTTTCCGACGAGTACTAAAGTAAAAATCAACTAAAAAAAAGCCACGAGCGTCATACCTGACAAAGTACGCAAGCATTGAACGGAAATAATCTAAAGTGAGACAGAACGCGTTTTACGGATGACGCTGTGGCCTTTCCTTAGTTGATTCTTACTTTACCTTTAATGGAAGTTTCTTTGTAGTGATCAAATACAACATCTATTCGCTGTGTATTGTACTTGTTCCGGAAAACAATGTTTGTAAATATTGTAGCGTATTCAGCAAATGATTTACACTTACGGTGGCTTGCCCAATTCCTGCACAAATGCCCTTCCATAGAGGATCTCCATCATTGAAATATTCTGGTAGGGTCTTACAAGATGTTCGATATTCTGCAAATATGTGTCCTAAATCACTTTCATTGGATGGAAGGTTCAGATATCCATTGAAGATCAGTAACATGGGGAAAGTAGTAAGCTCATATTGAAATACCTCATTGTAGTATATTGTACTCCCCATTTCTTTTGCTGCTAAAATTTGTTGAAGAAACTGCTGGCCTTACAATGTTTGTGATTTCGCAGAGTGTTTTATTTCGGGTTTTCGCATTATTGTCACGGGATGTTTATTCATTTTCTTTAACGGCTTATAAAAATCAGGTGTATCCAAAATATTCACAAAATTCGCCAAAGCAGATTCATCTCTCTCTTAAGCTGTCATCAGTGATATTCCGATTTCTATAGGAAATATTTCCTTGGTAGAAATAGAAATCAGTTGATCTCCGGAATCTGAAAAAACCTCGAATTTATTAAACTGATCTTTTAATTTCAACACTGTTTTCTCGTCTATAAGGATCGGTCGCTTTCCTATTTAAATATTTTGGGTGCAAGTGTCTTCATCCATTTTGACAGAAGCGGCAAATGTACTTGCTATTGTACCTATTTCATTAAAACTCAAATACCATTCATCAAGTCTGCTACTGTTTTTTGTTAACCAGCGCTGATATCCTGTTGAATTCTCCATTCCTTCTTTCCACGACAAAATTTCCAGCCACGAACTCGTTGTGTACCTCGAGAGCCGTCTCAAGTAAGTTGAGCATATCACAAAGATATATAGTTCCCCACTTCGAGTCATTTTTATGGTCATAGGCAAAGAACCAGGGCAGCATCTTACGAACGTCATCCACGTGTAATGACCAATTCGCCACTCGCTCACCATATACAAATTGCAGAAGAATTTCAACTAATTCCAAACTGTAATTTTGCAGATTGACTTCTCAGGAATTGGTCGAAAACATCATTTTGAAAAATTCCCAGAGAACCTGTTTGTTTTTTAACGTCGTACGTATTTCGTTTACAATCATTTTCGAATTTTTTATTGTGTCGATATTCGTGTTATGTTCTGTTAGCCATTTTTCAAACAAAGGATAAAGTATTCTCATCAAACTCTCATAGGTGAGTTTGTGAGCCCGCACACCTTTATTCCACTTTGTTGCATTTAGTATACCAAGCATAGTGGATTCTCCATACAATCCCGATTCCAGCCACACATCACTCAAACCAGTATTACTCATATGCAGCCCCAAGACCTCCAAGAAGTTAAGGAGGATGTGAAAACCACCCAAACGGATTACAAAATTAGCACACTCCTCACTTCTGTGCCATTATAATTGTTTGGCCTTGTAATAAATTGCCTGATCAAACGTCATTACTGTGTATTTCATATGTAACTTTTTGGCAATTTGATTACATCGTCTCATTGTTGTCCAAACAGTGCCATATTCGGAGGCAAGTGGCAAATACCCATTCATTATCTTGCTGTAAGAATTTCCAAAACCCGACCATTGGGACACCACTATATTTTATTTTTTATTTTTGTTTAAAAGTCTACGTTGGACCCATGATAAATTGTAAGAGAACATAAAACGTTTTTCGGAATTTTGTTCTAAGACTGCATTCTTATTGGTAACTATCGGTACGTATTCAATTTTGTCCAATCCATGGAAATTATCTGGAATCTCTAATCTGACATGATATGGCAATAATGTGATTTCCTTGGTGGTGTCCTTTCTGACATTCCACGACTTGCGTATCATGGAATGTTGGAGACTGTCAAGATTTTCCTCCAATATGTCGATGTTATCACCTGCAAAATGCAAAAAATTATCTGGAACAAGATGTCATGGCACGTAACAATATTCATTCTCCACAAATCTTTTGATTTCCTCTTGTGCTATACTGTTTCTGAGTCTTAAAAGGTCCTTATAAGCAATGGAGTGTCCACACGCGTATAAAATTTCCACCCGTTTTTTAGTTCTAGTTTCCTGATCCTAGTCCTAAAACGCCAAGTCCTACATGTTTTGGTGTAAACTTCTTTCCTTTAAAATGGTTGTAAATGATGTCCTGGCAAATATTTATCACATGTATACTGTCTGTACCCTCCTTGTCAGATATCAATAAACTAACAATCCACAAGGATTCTGGTGTGTACCTTTTAAATGTTTGAGCGTCTAATAATCCAAGAAATCCGACATTTTCTCTATTTCAACTCTAATATTTCCGCATATTTTGTGATTCAGGGACAATTCCGAGACGCCCGTAAATGTTGGTTCATAGCTAGTTGACGCAGATACTTCATCAGTATAACTATGGACGGCTTCAGATTTATTAACTGTTGGTATCACCATCGAAGCGACATTTGCCTTTTTTGACTTCATAATTTCTATTCGTGCTTCAAAATGACTCTTCAATATATTCATCACTGCTCGCTTCGACTTTGTTCCTCAAATTATTTTATAACGGTTGCATATTGAAGTTGTGGAAAAACTTTTTCCTTTTTCAGACCCGATTTCAATAATTTTAAGGATATTTTCCAGAGGCTTGTCATCGTAGTGCATCCCGGGACTGACTTCTTCTTTAATACTACTTGTAGTGGATTTATTTAAATGTACCATTAGACAATTTGGGTGGTATTTCACCTCCATTGCTATCAGGTCATTGAAACCTATTTTCTGTAGTATGTCGGAAGATCTTAGAGCAATACTTTTTATCTTATTTTCAATATTTGTGGACATAACTTGCGATAATCTTTTTCCAGCAGAATGTTTTTGACAAAAAAAAACACATTTATTATTGTCAAAAAGACCTCTAGGAATCGCCCTTCCAGGAGGAGGAGGTGGCTCAATCCCAGCTGTTTCATATTCCGCCAACCTCTCCAATTTCTTTCTATACTTCGATATTTTTCTTACTCGTGAAGCCAATGTAACATAATTTATGTCAAACGACGATTCCATAGTTGCCTCTCTTACCATCAGCGATTGCGCTTTGAATACAGATATTTGTATTTTCAGTAATATCAGCTCTCATTTCCATAGATTTTACAAGACTAAGAAAATTTCTTTCCGTTGCCTGAACTAAAGAAGAACCGATATATATACATATACATATGATACATCTGGAACCAGTTTTTTCTCTTGAAGGTTACAAGGGTGTCAATATTATTATCATCACTATCAGAACTCGTGTCGTCAGTAATTTCCATTTTTGTGATCTCTTTACAAATGCGAAAAAACGGATAAAACTAATATAGATGTTATGAATAATAAAAGTTAAAACTTACCGTAATTCAAATTTCCGGATTGTTTCCTAGATATTATTATTCACTATTAGATCGTAATTTACACACGAACCCTTTTGCCACAAATAGTAATTCATACTGATAATCATAACAAAAATAAAATAAGGCACAAGGCACTTCCTTATGCGTTCGACTGCGACGGAGCTACGGAGATAAGTGAGACGCAAGATGCATGGAGACGCGGGCGAAAAAACTCTAGGCTGCCGTCAAAATTACAAACAGTTATTTTCTTTATTTATTTACCTTGATTATCGTTACACAAAAAAATATAATTCTTGCGCCCAGGGCCTTATCAAATACGTACGAAACTTTTGTTAAGAATAACATTTTTTGATTTGGGCCTTCGCTGGCTTGGAAATGGCGTGTGAATATAAAAACGGCAAATTTTCACCTGATTTTTTGCAAGGCTTAAACCGAGAAAATTAATGTTTAAGTATCATTCCGCCGTAAAGGCCCATATATTGTACAACTTTTGATATAAAAAAAAATACTTCAAGCACAGAACTTTTATTTGAAACTTACACACAAAATTTTCATTATAATCGTCCATACGGGCTAGTGGAGTTATTTAATTTTTTTTTTAAATAATGCCCTTTTGCACATTCTGATTTTTGATTACTTCGGCATTTACAATCAGCACAGGATACTATTTAAATTAATGTTGATTTCATATTGTAACCCCGACACGTCCGCAAAAGTGACAATATTTGTCAACCGGCACTCTACAATGAATAAATGAACTTACCCTACCACTGCTTAAAAATATATTGGGGTCTCCCCTCCAAGCTACGCCACTGGCTATGTCTCTGTGTTCGTTAAATGCTGCAAACGGGATATACGGTCTCCTGACGTCCCAAATATTAATACTGCAATCTATGACGAGAGCGCAACTCGCAATCTGATATCTATACTGAGGCCTCCATTTTACGTAACCTATAGAAGCTATTGTGTGAATGGTGTATTCTAATGTGGGTTTACTAGTTAAGTCCCAAACCTGTAATCACATTTAGTTAAACACAATACTTTTCTACCTGTAAATCCCCAGAAAAAAATTTCTGGGCATATTTAAGATTTCAAACCCAATCAGGTTTTATCTATCTTTATAAACGAAATTGTCCGCCGCGTCTAGGACTTGAATTATTTTATAATTTATATATCGAAATTGAAAACATTATATGCAAATGATTGAAAACGTAATAAGGCATGCTCGTCCTAACTAGTCTTCAAAATATTACCTTAATGGTTTTATCTCTACTGGCTGTAGCTAACCAAGTAGATTCTGGGTGCCAATCGCATGCAAAAACAGGACCACTATGCGCAGTAAATTGTTGCTGCCATTTGTCGGGCTTTCTGACATCCCATATTTGTACGCTGCCGTTTTCGGATACTGCGGAAAACGTGTATGAATTGTGTGGACTGAATTGAACATCCCTAACACTTTCGGTATTGCTACAAAAATATTTACATACTTTGACATAATATTTATTATGGCTTTATGTTGCAAGTGTTGAACTGAACAACTTACATTTCTAACATCATGTTTCTTAATCATCGGCTCAAATTTAATGAAATATTCCTTGGGCAACGTTCCAAAGGTCTAGCGATCCGACAGGGTCACATTTATCCCCTAAACAGGATAGAGGTGATTATGTTGTCGCTAAGGCCTACAGGCCAATCAGTTTAACATCCTTACAGGTTGGAAAGGCTCGGCTCTGGTACCGGGGCCCTTTTAGGCGTTTTTAAAGCCCAAATAAGAGCGGAAAACAGAGAGCAGTGTGGTCAGGCCCTCTTAATAGAATGGAAAAACTTTCAGAGAAGCAGACAGGCCAAGACATGGATCGAGCAGCCTGATGAATCCAACAGAATGACTCTTGGCGAGAGATAAGCAGTCCCTGGGCACCACGGTAAGTGTAATTGCAGGGCACTGCCGCCTAAAGAGACACATGAGTCTAATGGACCTTCTGGAGTGGCTAGCTGTCGGGGATGTGGGGAGGACAATGAAACTACCCTCATTACCTGTATATGTGCTGCCTTCGCAAGAACGAGGCACGCTGTCTTTTGGGCGGCAATATTGCACGACGAGGACACGGTATGCTTGCCATGGAAAGAGATCCTGACCTCCATCAGGCGATAAGGCAGAAACATTATATAGAAACAGCGAAATATATAAAAAAAGGAACAAATATTTTTGCCAGCAGCTGCAAATTAAAGGTGAAAAAAATTTAAAAGTAACAATTAAAATTCAAAACACTATCTCTCTGCTCACTGTAGAAGTGCATTGTCTTCAAGCGTTCTACAGAGGTTTATTATTTTAAAGATAGTTTGGGTTAGGTCAGTTGGAAGATGGTCATACTTTCAGTACCTACGTGACCTATGCAACAGTGGAAGAGAGCTCATGGTAAACCGATCAATATTGGTATCAGATAAGCAAATATTTATTTTCCAATTGAAACTCTCTAGCTGATATGTAATTTGTGTATTTATCAAATATTTTATTAACTCCCATAACAATGCAGGCCCATGATCCGAATTAAAATTTATATCTCAAAATAGGGCCCTTTACCACAAAGAAGTCAACAAAACCTGTGTTGTTAATTACAAAGCAAACAAGTGCTTTATCAGTAAAGTGTTCAGGGTGTTTATTTGCCCTTTTGGACCACTTCCTTCATCAAACTTATTACTTATCACATCACATTTTTAAACTAAATATTTGCCTTTTGTTTTGATGATGTCAATATTTTCTACAAAACTATTTGATTGTTAATAAAAAGAAGAATAAGTTCATGAAAATGTAACCTGTTGATCAAGAAATGTCACATAATAATTATTATAATAATATAAAACCAACCTATAAAATACAGACACAGCGTTCTTAATTCGTACATCAAAATAGCGCATTGTCCCATCTTGCGATCCAGATATCAACTTGGATGGCTCGGTGGCATGGAAATTAACTTTGTTCACGGTTCTTTTATGGTCTTGGTAATCTTGTTCTTGCATGGCTCTACCCATTTTAGTGAGGTTCCAAACACTGACATGTCCGTTAGTAGCGGCTGTGGCAACATAATGGTCTAAAGAGATAAAAATAATCCAAAGTCAAAAAAGCTTTATTGTATAAAGAATCATTACATTCCTATTTACAAAGCCACAAAACAAAAACACAGATTTTTTAAAATGCGTTTGGTGTTTGGAAATGGAATCAGAATAACATGAGTGTGACAGAACTGATGAATATACACTGCATTTTAAGTTATATGGCTATCATATTAGACAATACAAATCTCAGCCGTTGATCAGCTTCTCAACCATTATGGTACCCTAATCCTTAGGTATATTTATTTATTTATTTACTTATTAACGTATGCAACATTTACAAGATTTACGTAAATACTAAGGTACTAAAACTATTAACTAAAAATTGCCCGTTTGGCCAAGATTTTAAATTTATCTTTGGAATTGCAAAAAAAAATCCAGTCTATTACAATATTTGTTTACATTAGCGGACATTCTGTTTATGGGACTAAATAACAAATACCAGGTACGACAGTGCTGAATATGCAGAAGGCTTTGACTACGTGTCTGTCGCCCAGGAACGTGGAATCGAAAAAGCTGTAAGCATTCAGGACTTATAATAAAGCTATTTAGGACACTAAATGAGAAACATACATCATAGTATTCCCTTCTGCATGCAAGAGATGTCATATCCAGATATGACATAGTTTGTTCACTTGAAAGATTTATATTATTAATGAACAGTTTATACCTAGCAAAATTAATAAATTTTTGCTGCACGTTTTCACACTGACACTATATCAGGTATAGTCCATAATATTGTAATCCTAAATAACACTAACAAAGCAAACTTAATTAGTCTATCGTTTTCCAACAATTCAACATGTTCGCCACGTATTAAAATCACATTAAAACGAGGAACGCTGAAATAAGGAACGTAGATCAATGATGGTACAGGGTGTTCACCCATAATGTCCCCCCCCCCCCTTTAACTTTGTTAATTTTTAAGCTACAAAAAAAAATAAAAAACAAAATTGTAGGGCTTTTAATGTAGTTTTTGGACACGTAAAGGAAAAAACAAAAAATTGTGCAGTATACAGGGTAGATCAAAAAGAAACATTTTTTTAAATCTAGCCCCTATTTATTATTCGATTTTTCGATTTTCCATAAAATTCTAAGGATTTTTAATATAACACACCATATGCCTATTCCTAATCCTTTAGGAGTTATTGACAGTTGAAGTCGCTATTTTGTTTTGTTCTTTTATTTTTTATGGCAACAGCCACCTAAGAATATAACTTTTTTTTTAGCTTTTGAAGTCATTGAGGTGTAAATAGTGAGTTTCCTCAATTCGACCTCATTGCTTCGAGTAGTGCTTTTGTAACTTCTGTTTTAAAAATGATTAAAAGAATTATTATTATAATTAAAAATAGCGACTTTAACTGTCAATAACTCCTAAAGTATTAGGAATAGGCATATAGTGTGTTACATTAAAAATGCTTAGAATTTTAGGTAGAATCGAAAAATCGAATAAAAAATGGGGGCTAGATTTAAAAAAATGGTTCTTTTTGATCTACCCTGTATGCTATACAAATTTTTGTTTTTTTCTTTAGGTGTGCAAAAACCACATAAAAACCCTACAATTTTGTATTTTTATTTTTTTTGTAGCTTAAAAATTAACAAAGTTAAAGGGGGGGGACATTATGGGTGAACACCCTGTACACTAGAAAGTATCGCGGAAAAATTCTTTTATGGTATAATAAGCCTTAGAAACTAGGAGAGCCTATACTTCTTTTCGAAATATTTTGAGATTTTGAATAGTTCTAATTTTTAGCGGAAGATGATTAAATATTTTTTTACCGTTGTAAAAAATTAAATTTTTAGTTTAACTGGAATGGGAATGGGGTATAGGTAAATTAATTTTAAATGCTTGTGAGTGGAACGCACTGGGGTTGAATAAATTTCACTCTTAACTTCTTATAAATTAAGCAAGATGTCTCCAGCAAAAACAAACAGGACAAGGTCCAAATCTAATGTGATAGAAATAGCGGTCTATGCACATATATTTAATGTCCCTTTTTTTGCAGACCAAATATGTTAAATAAATGCCAGGAGCAGCAACCCAAAAAGCTTATGCTGTATCTTAAGTGTGACTCGACAGGAAATATCCAGTCTTTGTTGCAGTTAAATTCTACTCGCATAGCAGCTGGAGCCCAATGTTTTGCTGAGATTAATTATGTGTGATTCAAATTTTAATCTATCATCCATGTATAAACCAAGGAATCTGTTTACTTTTTCATTATTTATTACTTGGTCTCCAACTGTTACTTCATTAAAATTTCATTTAAAAGTAAGAATGTTCGTTTTTTGATGTTGAGAGATAAAAAGTTGGCATCTGTCAATTTTTTTTCCACAACCAGATCATCTTTAACATTTGACTCAAGTTCATTAAAATTTTTGCCTGTCCAAAGTATAGTTGAATCATCCGCAAGCAGAGCAAATTTACCCTTTACTGCAATACTTGGTAAATCATTAATATATATTAAAAACAATAGCGGACCAAGGACAGATCCCTGCGGAACCCCTGCTCGAATTTCCAGCTGTTTGGAAAACTTATTTTTAAAACTTACAGTTTATAGCCGCCCAGACAAATTTGAGTTAAACCACTCCAAAGCTTTTCCCCTTATCCCGTACTTTTCGAGCTTGAGCAAGAGAACTTTATGATCCACACAGTCGAATGCCTTAGACAGGACGCAGAAAACCGCCGCGGCTACCTCACTATCATTAAGACTAAAATATAAACTTTCAACAAATGAAAAAATGGCGTCATTTGTGCTTTTTGATTCCTGATCTACAGTTAAGTTTTAAAAATCACAATCGTAAACAACTCATCAAAGAATATTGTTTATTACTATATTATAAATCAGAAGATTACATGTATTTATTTATTGAATTCCTCATGTGGGCTACAGAGGAAATTCTTAAATGGTACAAAAGTGATAATATAAAATAAGAACCAATACACAAATATATAGAGCAAGAACAAACAGAATAAACTAAAAGTTCTTAAGCTCAATTTGGATACATAGTAGAATGGTACTAACGAACATAATTACCTTTTGGGAACTCAGATAGTGCCAAAACAATATGTGTATAGGACACTGAGGAACAATACTTTATTACTTAATCTATTTATTTATTGGGTTGATTACTTTGCAGATTATGCAGAAAACATACTAAACCCAATTGCAGCGATTAGCATCCAATATAGCTCATTGCAATGCTTATATTGTGACATATGAAATCAAAATTCAGTAGATTCAGCATAGTCTTTACCTTTTGGTTAAATTGTTTTAGATGGAGAGCTAATAGATAGCTCACTTCTATTTTATACTCTATCTGCCTATGACTATGCTATTCATAGTACCAACTTGGGCCAGTTTATTAGTGTTACTGACTGAAAAACTGTAGAATATCAGGCCCATTTCTGAACAAACAACTAGATTAGGGTCTGTAGAAATTGTTTTAGATATTAAGAATCCATCACTGTATCTGTAATTGGTATTTTGTGCTGTTGATAAAGGAATGATTAAATATATAAATAAATAATTAAATTGGTATGTAAATAAAAACAAACTCTCCTTACATAAATGTGTTTTATTATTTTTCTACCTTACTTAAGTGGCCTGCCTGTCAAGCTAAATATTATATAAAAAGTTTAAGCAACAGGTTTGTACCCTATTGTTGATCGATTGTGAGATTTAAATCTCAAGTACCCCCAAGGGAAATGCTTAACTAGATATTGCAGTTAATCTTCGAAAACTGTAAAAAAATATGACCACCATAAAACTAGTACGGTAAGAGAATATGATTTACTTGATGATTTAATTACAATTCCATACATAACTATATTATCATAATCTCAAAAATAGGTATCAATATATGTTTAGTAATTAATGACAAGAAAATTATATTAAATTATAAATAGGTACTTCCTTCCTACTCACCATCACTTAAACTCCAAGCAACATCATTACAAGAAAAATTTAAATTTAGATGTTTTAAAGTCCTCAAATTGCATACTTCTCGAAACTTATCTTCTTCAATTTGATATACCTTAAACACTAAAAAAAAACAAGATTAAAGTTTGACAACAAAAAATTGTTTATAATTTAGATATCTAGGTACCTAATAATAAAGATACCTAAAAGCCTACAGAAATCATTGAAGATAATCTAAAAACATCAGAATTTATATTATTCATATATAAAAAAAAACATAATAGGTATGTGGTCAAGTGATATTATTTCTGATCTGTGACATTCCTAAGGCATTATTTTCAGACTAATAAATAATAAAATTGACAATTATTAAGTAATTAATTCATAACACTGGGGACTAAAATAATATAAAAATTTTGCCAAACCAACCTACCAACTTAAATATCTAAGTTCTCATAGTTTATCTAGGGTATAGCATAGTAAAATGGTTAAAAAGAAAAATAGACGAAGACCATCAGCTAGGTTTTATCACCTAAAGGAGTAAGTAACTATATATTATGTCTGATCAATAAAAGTCAAGTGTTTAACTATATTATTTATCCACGTAGAAGCCATTTCAGACTACATGTGGTTTTTGACCCACTGATTATAAGTGCATGCTGGAAACTAAAGTTGGTATATCCTCTATTTTTTGATCACATGAAAATTATAGGTCACTTTGGAGTGCTTTATTACAGTTTGTGTATTTCTTATTTATTTTATGCTGAATACAAATATCACTTAGAGTGGTATGTACAAAAGAATATACAATTTCACTCTGTTTTTTTTTTTCACCAGAACCCTTTACCATTCATACATTTTTAATCTAAGAGCAGTGATCACCCACAAGTGTGACACAGCTTTAACTTTATTAGTTGATAAGAAAGTACAACCAAACTAAACATGGTCAATTAGAAGATTTACTATGTCATTGTCTTTTTTAATTTTCAAAATACTTTAAGCAAACCTCTAGGATTATCACATTGATACACAAATGGCTGCTGATATGTAATATATACATGTGACTAGAAAAAAATTATAATTTATAGAAAATCGAAAAAATATATAAAAAAGTATATGTTGACACATATATTTCTGTTTATACTATACATTTGGGTTAGCTTATTATCAAAGCAAATAAAAAATATTAAAGGTCAAAAATGTGCAGCGTCTTACCATTTCTTCCGCCGATGACGACTTGAGTATTATCCTTGTTTAACGCTAAGGCGTTAACAGGCCCTTCTTGGGTCACAGAAAAGGTACTCATTTTCATTTATATTTTCAAATATTAATATTCTTTCTAAAGACCCAAACATTTATAACGACGCACTTCCACTTCCAAAATTATGGTTAAAGAAATTTGACAAATTGATTTGTTGACATGTGACGTTCAAATGCTTTGTGCTAGATGGCGGCAACAAAGCGGTTCAGGGACGGACGTGAAAAAAAGTTCAGGTTCAGAGGGACAAATTTAATTAATAATTATTTTTAAAAGTTACATTAAATGAAGACTTGTAAGTCAATATTGTTTTACATATAGGTAATTTACCATCCCCTAGTATTTAACTGATAATTTCCTATGTAAGAATGTATCAGCATTGTTTTAATAGACAATGGTATCAGGAATAAGGCACGTTCAGAAAAAGATCATCCAGCTCCCCATTCAGTCGTGGAAATAGCCGATTGCACCACAGCACCACATAAATTTAAAGTAGTGTTAAGCCCAATTCCCATGCAACGGATCGATATCCGACCGTACGATGATCCGACGGAACTCTTATGGACAGAATGTTTTAGCATCACTTTTATCCGAATATTTTTCAAATCGCCCGTGGTCCAATGGAATTAAAATTATTTTTATTTTTGCCTGATATCGTGTGTTTTTAACCTGACTTTTATTTGCTTATTTTTGTCAATGTGAAACCTTCAAAGGCAAAAAAAGAACAAGGGAAATGAGACCTTAAGAGATCAGGATAAATATTTGTATTATTTGAGGATATGTAGCGAGTTTCCAAAATCTACGTGAATCGGTGAATCGTTATTTGCTGGCGAGAGGTTTGCACTTCCATTAAGGCAATTTGAGGTTAGCACAAAGGTCAAAGTCATGATACATTTTTCGTAAAACTTATCTCTGGATCGATCTAACTGTATGCTGAATATGAAACTATTCGGAACTGTCCTTATGTCCCCTGTAAAACTATTATTTTAAGTCAGTTTGTAAGACTATCGTGTCTACCTACCACAAAATTTTGACTTTCGGACCTGCACATTTGACAGCAGCCCGGTCTTGTCGTTCTAATATTTCATTTTGCGCGTGTCCCTCCGCTCGTTTCGCTCTTTCCGCGGGCGCAACCATACAAACCCGAGAAAGAAAAGACATCTTTAAAAATTTATTAAAATTGCGTACGCATGCGTGAAGGCTCAGAATTGCGGCAGGTAGACGGGAATGTTTATAAGTATAGTGCGCCAAGCGAGTGAACCTTAACAACGACTACGGAGGGCTATAGGGTTAGTTTGGGTTATAGCCCTCCGTAACAACGACTGAAGGGGGTAGAGGACTAGCACGTAAAAAATCTTGCCTTCCCATAGGCGCACAAGGTTATTCTTACCATATTATTATTGATAATATTGATTAGTTTAAGACGTTAAAATTAATTACAGTTTTTTTTATATTACAGTCTTATAGTACAAAATATGTCATATAATAATATCTCATTTTTATAATAAGGATAGTATTCTATGATATTATTTGTTGTACCTATGCATTACATAAATATGTTGTAGTAATAAGTAGAGTTTGTTTCCCGAAGGTTTTCTATTTACGTCATTGAAGACGTCGCTTAATTTAGAAGAAAACGGTTTATCGTAGCTAATTCATATAAATTCTCTAGCATTCAATTTTTGTATTAAAAGTTAGGCAATATTGAAACAAGCGGCGTGGCCGCCTGTGCCTGCGGCACGCGCGAGGCCCTTCGGGCCTCGTATGTGTGACCTTCGGTCACACATTATTGCCACGCTCCTATCCGTACCGTGGCCTATAATTAGAAAGCCATTATAATTAGATTTACCAATCGCTAGTCTAATTTTACCGTGATAATTTTCTAATTGGTTGCCATGGTAACCGACTTGTCAACGTCAATCGTTAATTTTTTTTATCTTTACCTAAATACCAAATATCAAATCTCTAAGTCGTACGATTGACGAATTATGACGATTTTTTACTTTTTTTGGTTACCATAGCAACCAATTTTTTAGTAT
>MU182019.1:612944-650080 GCA_016904865.1 Pissodes strobi | reverse complement strand
CGATTTTTTACTTTTTTTGGTTACCATAGCAACCAATTTTTTAGTATCAAATTAGGCTTCATATACAATCCTAAGTACCATCCTATATCTTTTATTAGTGATATACATATCATTAATTGGTTGCTATGGTAACCGACTTGTCAACGTCAATCGTTATTTTTTTAAATCTTTACCTAAATACCAAATATCAAATCTTTAAGTCGTACGATTGACGAATTATGACGATTTTTTGCTTTTTTTGGTTACCATAGCAACCAATTATTTAGTATCAAATTAGGCTTCATAAACAATCCTAAGTACCATACTATATCTTTTATTAGTGGTATACATATTATTAATTGGTTGCTATGGTAACCATGTTGTCAACAAAAAATGCTAACATACTTTCACCTCTACTTATAAATTGACATCGAAAAAAAGAAAAGTTGGTCCTTGTTTACACGGACAAAAATGCCAAAAACGGCAACTTGTTCTGTTTTCACACCCTGTATATTAACAGATCGTAACCAAAATCAATAGACTTCGAGGGTTTGTGAACCTCTACCTCTATGCCAAATTTCAAGTCCCTATCTTCAAAATTGCGACCTGTAAATGCCAAAAAACAGTAACTTGGCTTGTTTTCACACCCTGTATATTAACAGATCGTAACCAAAATCAATAGGCTTCGAGGATTTGTGGACCTCTACCTCTATACCAAATTTCAGTCGCTATCTTCAAAATTGCGACCTGTAAATGCCAAAAAACCGTAACTTTTCCTGTTTTCACACCCTGTATATTAACCGATCGTAACCAAAATCAATACGCTTCGAGGGTTTGTGGACCTCTAACTCTATGTCAAATTTCAAGTCGCTATCTTCAATATTGCGACCTGTAAATGCCAAAAGACGGTAACTTGTCCTGTTTTCACACCCTGTATAACAATTAGAGCAAAAGAACAAAAATAGGTGTCTTACCGAATAATTTCATTAGACATAAAAAAAGAATATTATCCTTGTTTACACGGACAAAAATGGCAAAAAACGGTATCTTGTCCTGTTTTCACACCCTGTATATAAACCGATCGTAACCAAAATCAATAGGTTCCATGGGTTTGTAGACCTCTACCTCTTTGCCAAATTTCAAGTCGCTATCTTCAAAATTGCGACCTGTAAATACCAAAAAACTGTAACTTGTCCTGTTTTCACACCCTGTATAACAATTAGAACAAAAGAGCAAAAGAACAAAAATACGTGTCTTACCGAATACTTTCATTTGACATAAAAAAAAGAATATTATCCTTGTTTACACGGACAAAAATAGCAAAAAACGGTGACTTGTCCTGTTTTCACACCCTGTATATTAACCGTTCGTAACCAAAATCAATAGGTTCCGAGGGTTTGTGGACCTCTACCTCTATGCCAAATTTCAAGTCGCTATCTTCAAAATTGCGACCTGTAGTCGATCCCATCACATACACACATACACACATACATACAGACAAAAAATCGAATTTTTTTTTTTCGATTACAAATCGATAGGTATAAGTCCCAGAGCGATCCGACGCACCGTTACGAAGTTTTTATCCCGATTGGTCGCGCCCTATAGAAAGCCCATATTATAAATGGGGGCTTTCTAACAAGTTATAAAAATTAGTTAACCGCGTATAATAATCACCAAATGCAAGAAAAATATAAGAAAGGTTAAAAATCTTCAAAGATATCATCAAATTAGGTTGTGTCGATTTTACAAATTTTCTTTTTTTTTTCGCTAGAAAAGGGGTGTCCTATAAAGTAGCTTAAGCCAAAAAAATCGGAGGATTCGCCACATTTGAGCCGAAAAAATATCCGCGTTTTGAGCCTAAGTTGCCCTAGGAGGACAAACTTCCACTACGACTTTCCCAGGTGTAACGTGAAAATATGGAAATTGTAACGTGAAAATAATGAAATTTTAGTAACCGACACCGGGGGCCTGGCACAGTGTTTCCAAAAGTTGCACATTTTGTTATGGGGAATAACAGTGTTGTTTACTATTTAAGTATATTTAATATTCCACTTCACGCATGACCCTCCGCTAACTTCGGGGGCGCAACCAATCAAAACTAACCCAAACTAACCCAAGGCATGCCGGAAATAAAAAAAAAATTGAAATTTGTCAGTCGAAAATGCAAATATTTTTTAGTTTGTTTTTCCTCATTTGGGAATGTCTTGGGTTAGTTTGGGTTAGGTGTGTTTGGTTACGCCCCCGGAGCGAGCGGAGGGCCATGTATGAAGTGAAATATTTGAGGAATATATACATACAAAGGAATAGTGTAATCGAATGAGTGTCTCTTTTATTCCGATGAATGAATGCAAATGCACATTGAACAATCATCCAAGCAGCCGCGTTTACCATACGGCGGGCAATGATATCATTATGGCAGGATCGACCATCCCTTCATCTTCATTCAATCGGACTACTGGGGGTCTCGGTCAACAGCAATATGTTCTGACATGACCACGTTGCTAACGTCGCAAAATCAGCCTCCCAGAAGCTCGGTAAGCTATTTCGCAACAAAAAATGTATACACCGCAGCAGTTGCTCTTGCTTTACAAAGGGCAAATAAGACCGTGCTTAGAATATTGCTCACACATCTGGTGTGCCACGCCAGAGCACACCCTAAAGCTACTGGATTCCGTTCAGAAGAGAGTTGTGCGTCTCGTCGGTGACCCGGAGTTGACCCGGAATCTGGATAGTCTGAAACACAGCAAACATGTGACCGAGAAATCCCTGTTTTACAGATACTTTTACGGCAGATGTTCCCAGGATTTGGTACGCCTTATCCCGCCCCTGACAACGCCTGTCAGACAGTCACGATAGACGGCAAGAGCACACCGGTTCGTCGTACAACTGAAAACACCTAGAACATCGCTTTACAAGAACTCCTTTGTCTGGCGCACTGCATCACTGTGGAACTCACTCCCAGGGCGCATATTCGGATGTAACAAGCAAGATGTCCATTCGACTATACCGAACGCTTCTTCATATGTGACGTGCACGATAGCATTTAGTCGGATGTCGTGACTGTTACATAGAATCAACAAATAAGTCTTCAATTATTTAAACACTTCATGCATGGCCTTCCGCTCGCTTCACTCCCCATACGCGGGCTCAACAAATAGAAACTAACCAAGTACTAACCAAAACTAACCCAAAATTTTTATTTTATTTTTTTTCATTTTGGGTTAGTTTTGGTTAGCACTTGGTTAGTTTCTGTTCGTTGAGCCCCCGTAGCGAGCGAAGCGAGCGGAGGGCCATGCATGAAGTGGTAAAATAATTGAAGACTTATTTGTTGATTCTATGTAACAGTCACGACATCTGACTAAATGCTATCGTGCACGTCACATATGAAGAAACGATTGGCATTGCCGAATGGACATCTTGCCTGTTACATGCGAATATGCTCCCAGGACATTTGTTCCCCATACTAACTATTCAAGAACCGTGTCAATCAACATCTTCGCACACACACACCGCTCGTCGAGCAATATAGGATGTGCTACTGCAGTAAAAAAATCATTCACCTAAATAAAAAAAGAGTAGAGACACTTATAGCACAGCTTATATTCACTACCAGCTAGCAACTCTATCGAAATCGGAAAGTTGGAGTGTCAGTCACTGCGCCCTGAGCGGTTCAGTTCCACAGTTGAATTTAAAATGAATTTTCGCTTCAAAATACATGACAAATTCGTCCGAAGCCTCGGCTATAGCCCTGAGATGTTCGGAAATTTCGGATTTTTATACAATTGTGCGTTTTAAAATCGTTTTTAAACGGATTTTAGACGATAAAATAGTTATTTATGCAACAAGTGTGTAAAGTGAACCATTTTTATGAATGGGAATATTGATAAAAAAATTTAATTGAAATTGAATAAAAAAAGGGTACTTTACACATGAGTAGCATACAATTTTTTTTCTACTACCGAAAAATATATGAAAAAACAAAAATATTATTAAATTACTTTACGCACTAGTGCGTAAAATAAATTATTTTGCACACTAGTGCGTAAAATATATTATTTTACGCATTGCCCTAAATGTCAAAAAATAAGTCAGATTTACTTTACGCACTAGTGCGTAAAATAACTTATTTTACGCACTGCACATTAAAAAAGCCTATTTAACGAATCTTAGAGAGTGCGTAGAGTGAGCACTTTACGCACGCTAGTAAAAAAAGCATATTTTAAATTAAACGAACTGTCAAAAGTATTATTCAGATGCCCAAGCGTTTAAAACAATATTAAGTCATGACCCTCTTCTAAAATTTGCAAAACTTGGTTATTGACTTTCCCAAATCAAAGGATGCCGCCGCAAGATGACTAGCTGGTAGTGAATAAGCTGCGCTAATAGCGCACCATTTTTCTAATGAATTTTGCTAACGAAACTACAGCAAACGTCTGGCAACAGTGTGCCTTCTTAAAAATCGTTGTTTTGGCTATTGTGACTGTTGACAGTAAAAAGGAGGATGGATATTTATTGTATAAAATTTAATTTTGTTTAATGGGGCTATGGCTATGAGTCGCTTTAAATTAGGACCGGAACAAAACGGAGGTCTCTCGTTCGACGCAAATGTATCCTAGTTAATATTTTCACCCGACAATTGATTTTCAGATGTGCTTTGTCTAAATTTCTAGTGCTTTTGTGAAGTGGTGCTGAAAATTTGTGTCAAAACTCGAACTTTGAGGGCATTTTTTTGGTTCAAATATAGCGGATCTTCCGACTTTTTTGGCTTAAACTACTATATAGGACACCCCCTTTCTAGTGAAAAAAGAGCAAAATCGGCAAAACCTATATATCACCAGACCCTACAAACCAAATAATATAAATAACCACACAGTTCGGCATCGGCAATTTCCACGCCAATGGCTAAAGTAAGTCGCTGCCGAAATTTTAAAATATGTAACAAAAATTAGGTGTTGGTCTAGGGTCAAAGTGTATTTAATATATCCTGCGACCAATCACGAAACTGCCTCCCCGCTAAAAGTCAAGTAAACGTTGCACTGCGGCCTATTGTCGCGTATTTTAAAAAGCTTGAAGGCGAATAGAATATAAACATTATAAATATTATAGTATACTTATTGCGTATTCCGTATTTCCCTGTGTAAATAAAATAGTAAATAACAGAAGACAGTAGTATTAAGGAAACTAACAAAATTAAGTATTCAAGTAGGAAATTTAAATATGTAAATTCACTATAGGAAACTAGACAGAAAATAAATTAGGATTATTGGAAAAAAAATGTGGCAGCATCTAAATATGCGAGGATATTTTTTGCCCGCATTCTTTCCGTTCAGGTTCTTTCATTTGGCAAACTAACGAGCGGCTAAGGATCGCGGTCAACATTAACGCTGATTGGCTAGATTTCCACGCCATGTTTTACATGTATTACAACAAGTAATATTTCACTTTTCGCATGGCCCTCCGCTCGCTGCGCTCGCTACGGGGGCTCAAGAAAAGGAAACTAACCAAGTGCTAACCCAAGACATACCCAAAATCAAGAAAAAACTGTTTAGAAATATATCCTTAAAAAAAATAATAAAAAAACCAATGGGGTTTGAACCCGGGTCGCCGAAGTGAAGGCCAACGATGCAAACCCCTAGACCATCAGGGGATATACGAACGCGGCTGCATCACGAAGACATGGAAGTCAACGTAATATTTACATTCTCGACTGAAAACAGCCAATCAGCATTAATGTTGACCGCGATCCTTAGCCGTCAGTTGGCAAACTATAGTAAGGACGGCATAAAATTCGAAGACCAGATGGGCATTGGCAACAATACAATTGACAGTGCAGGAGATTAACACTGAAAAGTGCACCCTGCTATTGTAAAAAACAATTCTTAGCTTTTAATTAGCGGTAAGCTATTTTTTAGTATAGCCATTGTTTATTAATATAAAGATAATGGTAGCAAAGCACTTTTTTCGTTTTCGATAAATCGTCCGTCAAGAGTCAACGACGTTTAATAAAATCGGCATCCATAAACAAGTTAGGTTTGTTCCAACCGACTAGAAACCGTACGAGGGACCGTCAATTCTAGTTATCAATTTCACTTTTGAAGGTGATAAATGATCCGTCATGTTGACAAACGAATTATGCTACTGGAAATTACCGTCCCATGTACAGTTTTCATAGTGAGTTGGAACAGACCTATCATGGTACATACATTTATTTGTAAAATTAACAGCGGCAACACTTCTCTACAGTTGTCATTGTTGAAGTTGACTTCACACTCACGTCATTCGTCACAGTCCATTTTTGGTTGAACGAACACATGTTTTTGATGATTTGTTTACATACATAGATAATATATAAAAAAAAAGTTTATATATATGTTTTTTATAAACAGTATTAGGTGGTTTTTATTTTCGTTTTAACATTTGTTAGATTATTTTTCGGGGTAATTATTGCCTATACGGTTTTCTGCTATTTTTGGATTATATGGAAATTTTTTGATGTAGGCACATTTTAGTGTCCTTAGGGATTGCAAATATACTGGCTGAGAAGAGATTCTCTTAATTTTTTTTTATTTATGTTTGTTTTTTTTTTAATTCGGGTTAGTTTGGGTTAACCCAACTAGCCAAAACTATCCCAAATTAAAAAAGAAAACAAACATAACTTAAAAGGAAAACTTCTCCGCCAGTATATTTGCAATTCCCAAAGATACTAAAATGTGCCTATAAAAAAATTTCCATTTAATCCAAAATAGCACAAAACGGTATAAGCAATAATTACCTTTTTCGGTGATACTATTTAAAATAAACGTGCATATTTTGGGTAAAAGCAACTTCAATGGAATCTGTTAATACAACTTGCTTTTAGGTTGGAAAGGGCAGCTCGATATCAATATACAAGAATGACGGCAAGACTCGAAGTGCTATGGAGCCCTATACCTGACCGCTTTATCCTATGGGGTGGTGATACTATTACATCATATGAATTAACGCCAAAAAGGGATGGAGGACCTACAATTGGTAGTAAGTATCTACCAAAGATTACGTCGACTGTGATGAATAATTTGTTTTAAATAGTTCTCTGTACCTTTAAAGCTGGCTTTATAGAGTCACATAACATAAGCATAATGATAAGGGGTTAAACATTCAAATTTATAAGAACCATCAAGTTTTAACCTCTTATGTTATGTGCCTATGTTCGACAAATGAAAAGGGTAATTTTTTAGAAGACGTGTCAAACTGATTTTGCCATTTGTTTCTCAGAAGCACATAAATTGAGTGTTTTTATGTCATTTTTAGACGTTTTTTATTTGCAGAAAACTGATAGTAATCAATTGTCTTGCGGTACAATGGCGTGAATAGGGGTGCGTGGTAGGGTAACAAAGTGTATAAGACTAGAAAGTATTGAACTTGCAAAGACGAGTTTTGTTAAAAATATGATACTTTTACTGATTTTAAGGCCATCAAGAAATAGGCTCATTAAAATATCTGTCCAAATTACTTCATAAAAGAAGCCATATTCAAAATTTTAAGTCAATCCATTAAGCGGTTCTTGAAATAATAAGAGTTTAAATATGCAGAATTCGAAGCGCGTCTCGATCGGGGATGTGACGCAATAAAATAGGATCGCGTCCTGTTGCTAGGCTGTGACCCGCGCCAACGCCTCGCCCGCGGCGCGCCGTGAGAATGCTGACGTTTCTGTCACTGTCATAGATAGATATACAGGGTGTTACAAATTCGATGCATTAGTATTGCTATCTCGGTAACTATCAGAGATAGAGCATAGATTACATTGGGGCAAAGATGCGCAATTTAAAGGTGATTGACATGCCGTCGAGAAATTTAGAAAATTCCGTCTAGTTCCGGAGATATCCATAAAAAATCGAAAATCAGCAATTTTATTTTTATTTATTTTTGCCTTTGTTTGAAGAGATAAAGTTAAATAAATGTCACATTATTATTGCCACTTTGTCTCCTCTGCAAGATGGCTGTATCAAATTCTAAATCCGACGTTTCGCTTTCGGGCCCCCTTCATCAACTTAATTTTTTTAAATACGGACCTGGATTTTTTATCTATTTTTTTAAAAGCCTTTGATCTCCCAAAACCAACGATGTATCACACTTGTCCGATAGTGGTAACAAATGTTGTCATAAGTGAAATTGGGTCAAAAAAAGATCGCCCCATCTCTGTCTAACACATTATCTCTTATGGAAAAAATCTATATTTGTTAATTTATTGATAAGTGCGATACATCTTTGGTTTTAGGAGACCAAAGGCTTTTTAAAAATTAGATAAAAAATCCAGGTCCGTATTTAAAAAAATGAAGTTGATGAAGGGGGCCGAAAAGCGAAACGTCGGATTTAACATTTGATACCGCCAGCTTGTAGAGGAGAAAAAGTGGCAACAAGAGTGTGATATTTATTTTACTTTATCTCTTCAAACAAAGGCAGGAAAAAATAAAAATAAAATGGCCGATTTTCGTTTTTTTACGGATATCTCTGGAAGTAGACGGAATTTTCTAAATTTCTCGAAGGCATGTCAATCGCCCTTAAATTGCGCAACTTTGCCCCAATTTAATCTACGCTCTATCTCTGATAGTTACCGAGATAGCAATGCTAATGCATCGAATTTGTAACACCCTGTATATATCCGAACGCGACCTTCATATCTTATGACGTCACGCCTTTACAATGTTCCAACGGTTATTTTGACCAATTTAAACTTCTCAGAAAAATCTGATTTTTTGTATATCAATATAATATATAAAGGTATTGACATCTTGATGATTATGATCATGATTGCGGTAATGTTATGGTTGGTGTTAATCTAGATGGTGTCAATTATTTTAAAACATCTATGAGTGATTTAAGTTTGCCGCATGTTAATATTAGGAGCGTAAATAAAAATTTTGATAATCTTGTACTGTTTTTAGAGGCTTTGAATAGTGATTTTGTGTTATTGTATTGTCTGAAACCAATATTATTGAGCACAAGTATAATTTTAATCTTGAAAATTATGATGTATTTTATAATGAAAGTAAAACCAACAAATGCGATGGTTCTTTGATCTATTGTAGAAGTGTGCTTGTTAAAGAAAGTAAAATTATACAAAATGAAAGCCCTAAATTTTTAAGAGTAACTCTAGTGAAAAATGGAGTAACAGTCGGTATTACAGATCTCCTTCAACGAATCCTAACAGTTATGTAATGGCTTTGCAGTATTTGTTTGGTCAGGACCATTTTAGTAATAATTGTGATCTGGAGCTATTTGTTGATATAAATTTAGATTTACTACAGACAGTCGATTATAGATAATGAATATTTAAATTGTATAAATAGTTATAAAATAAGTAGTTAAGAAAGCAAGAGTGACCTTTGGTAACCAGTTTGGACCATCCAGAATGTGCAATGGAAAAATTCATGTCCATTTACAAAACACATATGAAAACTGCACAAACTGAAATTATCGAAAGAAAGCAACATAAAAAGCTAAAAAAATGAATTACAAATGGAATTATAAATTCTATCAGGTATAGGGATAAATTAAAGCGAAAATTAATAAAAAACTATAATACAGACCTAAATAATGAATATAAAGCATATCGAAACCACTTAAATACAATAATAACTAAACAAAAAAGAAATTACTATAGAAATCAAATTGATGAGAATAAGAATGATATAAAAAAAATGTATGAAATAATAAAAGATGCAACCAATGAAAGAAATGTCAAAAAGACTAACACATTTAAAATATACAATGAAAATGGCGAACCTTTTTTAAATGATAATGAAATGGCCGATTACTGCAATGAATATTTTACAAATGTTGGAATTAAAATGGAAAAATTAATCCCTGTTCCTGACGTTCCTCACAAAATGGAAAATCCGAACATGCAATCCATGTTCTTGACTCCAATCACCCAAAATGATTTAATAAAACATATTTCCAGTTTAAAAAACAACATTTCACCGGGCATCGATGGTGTATCGTCGAAAATGATAAAGGCGACTCATCAGGAAATTATGATCCCGCTGTGTCACATAGTAAATTTGATTTTCAGGACGGGAATAATTCCCTCCGAGTTCAAGGTTTCGTTAGTCACGCCGATTCATAAGCAGGGTTTGAAAGTGAATATAGGAAATTATCGGCCAATAAGCGTGATAACATGTTTTGCAAAAATTTTTGAAAATTGTCTCAAGGACAAACTAATGCACTTTTTTGTCCAAAATGATATTTTATCACAAAGCCAATATGGATTCTTGCAAGGATGTAGTACCACAGACGCCTTGCACAAATTTACTTCAGAAGAAAATGTATTGGGATATTCCTTGACCTCGCTAAAGCATTTGACACAGTGCCTCATAACAAGCTACTTGAGATTCTTGAGCATTATGGAGTAAGAGGACCTGTGTTAGAATTAATGCGAAGCTATTTAAAAAACAGAAATCAGGTAATAAAAATAAATGATATATTAAGTGGAAAGAAAGTCGTCAAAATTGGCGTACCTCAAGGCACGGTTCTCGGCACTATCCTTTTTATTATATACATTAACTCTCTTCTAAAGTTAAATATTGATGGCTCAATTATTTCCTATGCGGATGATACAGCACTGGTGTTTAGTGGTAAGGACTGGGAGGAAGCCAGGCAGAAATCCATGGATGGCTTTAAATCAATAAAAAACTGGCTAGAATCGTACAAACTGACCTTGAATTTGGCAAAGACCAATTATGTAGCATTTTCACTGACAATAAGAAATCGCCCAGATTTTTCAGATATGATAATAAATAATGATCAAATAAAGGAAACGTCTCAAACAAAATACTTAGGAATTATCATTGACCAACATCTTAAATGGCAACCTCATATAGACTATTTGACTAACAGAATCATAAAATTAATTTATAAATTTTATATTATAAGAACTTTTTTACATACTAAAGAGATAATTATAGTCTACAAGTCCTTTCTAGAGTCATTAATACGATATGTATTAATGTGTGGGGAGGAATGTATAACAATGATCTGTTTAAACTAAATATCATACAAAAATATATTCTAAAGTTAATATACAAGAAAGATATATTTTATCCTTCTAAGCTTCTTTTTAATGTACTGTTAGAAATAGTATAAATTATTCTTACAATACAAGAACAAAAACCCGGAGAAACCTAAGTATACCAATAAATTTAAAGAATATCAATTCGAAATACTTTACATATCTTGCTCCCAAAGCATACAACCTATTGCCAAGTAAAGTTAAAGAAATAAAACATAAGAGTAAATTTAGCAGAGAATGCACAATATATGTGCATAATCATTATCAAATTTTTGAACCTTTATTTTATTGAAATTGATACAGGTTTTCTGTTTACATTGTTTTCTTCCATGCATACATTGTTTTAGTTTTAGGAATAAGGCTTTAAACTTTTCAGTTGTGAAATTTGTTTTATACTATGATTAATTTGATTAATAGACCATGACGCACACGGGTGTATCTATACCTAGGCGTCATTAAACTAATTCACATATAGATATTTAAACTTAGGTTATTTTGAATGTTTATATATTCCATTTGATGTATTGTATATGTTGTTGTTGTTGAATAAAGTTGAACGTTATGGTTATCTTTCAAAAGTAAATAAACCCACAAGAGTCAGTGACCATAGTAGCACATGCATTGATCATATTTTTATGAAAGGTAAAAAAAACTTGCTAATAATTTAGCAATACTAACCAGTTCTGTCTCAGATCAGCATTCTCTATCGTTTAGTGTTAAATTAAGTCATGAATTAAGTATTACTGAAAATGATAAAAAAGCTAATAAAATTGTTAAGAGTGTTAATTATCAAAAAATAAGAAATCTTCTTGAGATGGAAAATTGGGAATCTGTTCTGTCATGCCAGGACCCTAATGCGGCTTCTGTGTCTTTTGTAAATACTTTACATAAATATATTACTGAAGCAACAAGTGTAAGGTCCATACCTAATAAAAAAACTTCGTCTTAAACCTTGGATTACCTCTGGCCTACTGATTTCAATTAGGACCAGGGAAAGATTACATAAGCTTTTGGTTAAGAATCTTGGCGATGATATAGCTCGTCGTGAATAAAAAAAATACCAAGATCAGTCAAGTGAACTTTTAAAAAATACAAAATAGGCATATTTTAGGCAAAAAATAAAAAATGCAGGTCACGATCCCAAAAAGACTTGGGAAATAATAAAAGAAGCTATAAATGAAGGTAAATATATTATTAAAATTGCTTATTTAGAGAGTAATGATAAACTTCGTGAATTGGTAGATCAAAGAGACATCGTGAATGAACTAAATAGTTTTATTGGTCCTGTAGGAGCTAATTTGGCTGCTACGATAAGTAAACCCCGTATTGTACCGGCCTTTTTGGAGAATGAGGATCAATTACCTAATTCTATGTTTCTTTATCCTGTTAATGAGGAAAAAATTGTTCATGCTATAAATTCACTTAAGAATGCCTCTACTGCACATGGTTTCTGCATATCTTTGCAAAACTTTTTAATCATCTCCTGATGATGCTAACATGGTTAGCGAAACGCGCGTCGGGTGCAAAAATTCTGTTTCGGTATTGTGGATGAAACTCTATTTTTAGTTTGAATATGGTGTTTTGCCCGATATATTTAAAAGTTAATTATACCTTTGCATAAAAGTGGTGAAAAATCTGATACCAACAATTACCGTCCAATTGCACTTACTAGTCCTATATGTAAAATTATTGAGAAATGTATAAAAAAGAGATTATGTAACTTGTTAACTGAAAATAATATAATGTCCGATTTGCAATGTGGATTTCGTGAGGGGATGGGTACAGATAGTGCTTTGCATGAAGTTACAAATTTTGTTGTCGAATGTTTTAATAACAATTACAAATCTTTGGCTGTTTTCTTGGACCTCTCAGTATCAGTATAGAAGGGGTGGCCCCTAGCGGGCCTTGCACTTAGGTCACTTATGATGCCGGTCCTCCTTAAGAAAGCCTGCATCTTCTTCAGACTAACACGACTCACTGAATCTGGCTCGATCGACGTCACGCCAAATATTCCGAATCTTGCCCACGCGAAGGCGGGTCATTCCGTAAGTAGATGGTATGAGGTCTCGCCTTCCTCCATGCACCATCTACACTCCCCCTCCTCTGTAATTCTCAGCAGGGGTCAGATGCCTCCAATCCTCCTTTGTAGGGATGAGGAAGTTTGGCCCCTCAGGGAAGCCTATCTCAGGAACCATCGCGTCACCTGGCATACTCAGGATGGCTAGGTCCCCCAGACAAGCCTCGCCATAGACCACAATGACCCTGGCAGGAGCCGTTGTCACTTTACATCCCCGCGTCAGCCAATCTCATGGCCACTCTGGCTGCCTCGTGCCTCACCCGGTCCGCAAACAGGGACCAGCACCTCCAGGGCCCTTGTGGGCGCCGTCCTCATATCCCCGGTGATGAAGAGGCATGCAAGTCGCTGTAATTTGTCCAGCACTAATGTGGACACCATTTTCATGGATCCTGGCAACCAAACGACCGATCCGTGCATGAGCATCGGATCGATCATCGTCCTGTAGATAGCATAGTTTTCGGCCTAGGTTCTCAGGTTCCTCCCAGCGTCGTACGTCAAGCCCACAGGGCACTGATCTTGAGCCGAATGTGTTCCTGAAAGGTTAGTTTGGAGTCCAACCAGACACCCAGATACTTCGCGCATTTCTTAGCCACAAGAGAGGTCTCTTCCAACGTGATATTAGGAGAGACCTCCAACTTCCTTTTCCTGGTACCTTGTTGGATTCGCTCTGAGATCGTTATCCCTACACCATTGTGAGAACCTTGTCAGTGCTTCCACCAGAAGCCTCTGCGATATTCCCACCTCGGTACCTTGTACCATAATCACAGCGTCGTCGTCTGCATAGGCCTGTACATAGACCCCATGCTCTACTCTCAGGAGGCGTAGGATCTCGTCCTCCACTAGACACCACAGGAGGGGGGGGGGCAAGCCCCCCCCCCCCCCCCCTTTGACGACATCCCCGCGATGACTCAACCCCAACCACCTCATCTTCCAGCTTAGCCTCGACCCTCCGCCCGGTGAGCATGGAGCGGATCCAGCTCGTTATGACCGGACCCACCCCCGTTCGCTCCACCCATCGGCAGGTCGAACCCACGGCTGTGTTATTGAAGGCTCCTTCAATATCCGCAAACACGCACACCGATAGCCGTCCGCCTCCCAGCCCCTCCTCCAGCCTGGATACCAGGTGGTGAAGAGCCGAGTTCACCGACCAGCCCGTTCCATATGTGTGCTGTTTCGGGCTCAGAGGGGCCCTTAGAGCCATCCACTCCCTAAGGTATCGGTCCATCAGCCTCTCTAGTGTCTTCATGAAGAAGCTGGTGAGGCAAATAGGTCGATACGATTTCGTATCGGTGTAGCCGTGCTTTCTCGCCTTGGGAATGAATAGCACTCTGCTGTGCCTTCAGGGCTCCTGCACATACCCGTGTGCCATAGAAGCTCTGAAAAGGTCCATCAACAGCGTGCTAAGGAGTCCTCCGTCACGCAGCAGCAGCGCCGGAAAGACCCCATCCTCACCTGCCACCTTAAACAAGGCGAAGGTCTCGATCGCCCACCTTAGCCTATTATAGGTGACCATCTTTTTGGCAGTGCCATAGTCAGCTCTAATGCTGAACCCGGCCTCGCCCTAACCTCCCCTAACAATGAGCCTATTGATCAGTCTTCAAGGAAATATTAACATGATGATAATACGAATATTTCCCACATTATTGCCTTATTTATCTTACGCAATTCAGCATAGTTGACGGTACTTTGCAAACCATTTGCTTTTTGATTAGGTAGGTACATCTTTTACAGATTGCTTACAATCTCAATTAAATTTTGCTAAATTA
Organism: Pissodes strobi; assembly: GCA_016904865.1. NCBI lineage: Eukaryota > Metazoa > Arthropoda > Insecta > Coleoptera > Curculionidae > Pissodes > Pissodes strobi. The sequence goes on along the minus strand of MU182019.1, from coordinate 635,208 downwards.
AACTATTTATTTCAGTATACAATGTGTCAAATACACATATCGCAGAGCTGATTTGTTCTGCTAACAATCAACACCAAGTGAAGTGTATGGATATCTATCCTCATTCGCAAGGTGATGAAATTGTTGCATTAGGAGGCAGCGGCGGAAAAGTCACTGTCACTTATATGGCCAAATTGGCATCGGAGGCAAGTGGACTACCTAAAAAAGAATTCAGTAAGTCTTACATTTTACATAATTAAGAAGAAGTACCCTAAACTTCGTATAATATTTGTTAATTTTTTTCTCCCGATAAATAGCTTACTTATTGTAATATTCAGCCATATTGAAATTAAAACAAAATTTGATGCATATTTTAATAAAACATATCTAAGTATCCTTTTTTTTTCTAGCCGCCAAGTGTCCCAGACCTTGCACCTCTATTCACTTCAATCCCGTAGACTCTCACTTAGTCGCTGTTGGCTTGGAAAAGTACAAACCGGACAACTCTATAATGATATTTGATATTACTCAAGTATGTGCCAAACGGGATCCTACTACGGGGTTCATTGGGTCCACTGCTGCCATCGAAGGCACGAAACCCGTTTGGGAATTTGGCATGTCGGAGCATTGTCAAAATCTCTCTTGGTTTTATAGCAACAGTAAGATTTTGGCAACTGGCATGAATATGAAGTTTATTCGATTGTTTGATATCCGCGGTAAGTATCTATTCATTTCTCTTATAAATACCATAAATATATAGTCTTTCTTCATCTATTAACCTTTATTTATTTGTCTCGGGAACTGTATTAGATAATGCATTTAATGGATGAATTATGATTTCAGAATATCCGCTATATAGCGTACATTTTAAGAATTCGTAGCTTGAAGTGGACATTTAAAATCATCGACAAGTGCATTAGCCACTTTATTTATATTATATTATCGTTATCGTTTTTACAGATTTAGTCTTAACGTGTTTCAGTTTCATCCGGTTTACTAAGACTGGATTTCATTTCCCTCATTTTTGTATCAATAGTTCCTATCTGAAGAATCATCCTACTAAGTCATATTTTTTTTACAACTTATACTCTCTGTATATTGCGAAAATGCCAGCCTTACCATTGGAACCTCATAACCAATAAGAGATATAAGAGGTTCTGTTGGATAGGTAAGGTCTCGGGTAAGGTGCTCTCTAAAGATCCTAGCTAACAACCTGGAAGTCTCAGGAAAGGGGATGCCAAACTTTTGCTGGACACATTTTCCTGACTGTAACAGCCAAGAAGTGACATGGCCCGATAACAACCAATACCTACATCCCAACCGGAGATGATTGGAAATTATTGAACAAGGTCATCACTAAAGAAAAGCTACAGTGTGCTATCAAATCATTCAAGCCCTTTAAGTCCCAGGGACCAGACGGAATTATTACCTCTGCTTCAATGGGGAATCAGAGCTCTGGGTGATCATTTAGAAGTGCTATTTAAAGCTTGCCTGTTCCACAAATACGTACCCAAAGCTTAGAGAAATGTAAGAGTTACCTTTATACCCAAACCAGGAAAAACGGACTACTCTAAACCAAAATCATACAGACCAATCAGCCTAACCTCATTTTTTATGAAAACGCTAGAAAGGCTGTGTGATAGATACATTATAGGAGATATCCTACCATAACATGATATCCATCCAAACCAACACACATATCAGGTTAGAAAATCAACAGAAACAGCCCTTCACTGCTTAGTTCAAACGATTGAAGGACCTTTTGATACGGCTACTTTTCACAGCGTAAATACGGCGCTAACAAACCATAGCGTCCAGCCCACCATGAGGGGCTGGATCGCCAATATGCTGAAACTTAGAACAGTAGACCTAACTATAGGTAACAAAGCTGTCACAGCACTCGTAACCACAGGTTGCCCCCCCCCCCCAGGAGGGGTACTCTCCCCGTTGCTCTGGAATGTGATCGTAAACAACCTCATAGAAAACCTGAACAAAGCAGGATTCTTGGTGATCAAATACGTTGATGACAACAATTATCGTTTTGGGTAAGTGCGAAAGGGTTCTGTCAGAGTTAATGAACAGAGCTTTCAACATAGTAAGATGGTGCAACGAACACTCACTTTCGTTCTACCCTACCCCGACAAACTGAACGTGCGCTATTTACAAGAAGGAGGAAATTGAAATTCAATCCATCCTCTTTGTTCGGGGCACAACTCAAGCTATCAAAAGAAGTTAAGTATCTAGGAATCACTCCAGACAAGGAGCTTAACTGGCCGCGCCACCTAGATCGTCAGTATGAGAAAGCTGGCCGAACCTTTTACCAGTGTAGGAGAGCGATGGGGACTGTCACCTAAAATCACACACTGGATATACACAGCTGACATCAGGCCTATGTTTGCATATGGCGCACTAGTTTGGTGGCCACGATCAGGAAAAATAACAAGTCAAAATGTCCCGCCTCTAAAATTTAGCATGCACAGCTATCACTGGAGCAATGAAAACCACTCGCACCAAGGCAGTGGAAGTACTTTTTTAAACCTGTCTCCGGTAGATATTTTCGTGAGAAATGAAGCGCAGGTAACCGCAATATGCTTGAATCCACGGGTACGTGGAGGGGGAAAAAGCTGGTGATCTCGACACGCAACTGCTCTAAACGAGGTATACCACATACAACCAGCTATGAGAGTGAGCACAGACCATGTGGTCAGAAATTATATTTTCGACGAAATTATATTTTCGACAAACGGTTCAAAAATGATATATGGCTAACTTAGATGTCTCTACTAGTCTTAATGACATTCTAAAGGTACTGGATCCTATATTTGCAGATGTATACCAGTGCCACAAACTACCCTCAAGGTTTAGGGACCCAAAGAGTGCCGCCTTCAAATTGGGCATTCCCGACGAGCTGGAGGCTCAGTATTTGTCTAAAGACTTTTGGCCCGATGGATGTTTTGTAAACCCTTATGTGGCGAAGAGTGGAAGCAACAATCCCCATCCTCATCGAAACCCAAAAAATCTCTGAAAGTACAAACCAACCAGCACATGAAATAGATAAATTAAATGGTTTGGAACATCACCCCGGTCGCATTTTTACGTTTCCTATTTGGCTAGCGCAACCGAGTGCGCTAATCGTGTAGGAAACGGATGCGAAACACAGACGTAATCTGTGTAACTGAAACCTGGCTACTAGACAATGAACTGAGTTGCTTTAGACTGGAAAACTATTATCAAGCTGCTTTCTACTGTAGGAATGAGACACGTGCTGGAGGTACTGCAATTTTTGTACATGAAAATCATTCTAAATCTCGTACTTTGAAACTTAATGATATTCCAACATCAGATGAAAATTTTGAGGCTGCAGCGGCCATGGTTAACTTTTCTAACTTTCTTAGTGTAATTTTTTGTTCTCTGTATCATTCTCCTGGAGCAAACTATAATGTTTTATGTGAATCTCTTGAAAAACTGTTAGTCCTTTTAACTTATCATAGTAGTTATATATGTGTAAGTATTGATTTTAATTATAATTTTATGTGTACTGGTAGTGAAATAGTTTAAATATTGTTAGTATTTTTTTTCTCTTATGGTCTTGTAACTTCTTTCTCTGAACCATCAAGAATATGTGGCTCATCCTGCACTCAAATCGATAACATGTTCACAAACCTTTATGTTACTAAAACCTCAACAGTTGACATAGCATTCTCAGACCATAATGCCTAAATATTGTCCTTTAACTGTGGAGAGTTTTGTCGACCCGAATCTCCCCCTCTAAAAAGACACTTTAATTCAGAAAACCTTACTTCAATTTCCTGCTCTCTAAAGAACAATGGCATTATGACCTTCACAACAAGGAATCATATGAGAAATTCTCTTGCTTCTTCTTGTGTTTTGGTGGTTTGTTCTTTCAGTGTTTTCTCCTTGTTAAGAGTAAAAATTACTCGTCTAAAAAGCGAAATTCATGGATAACTTCCGAGGTCATTAATGAAGGAATAGAACTTAGAGCCCTGTGTAGGGATGCTAAATCTTCTGAGGACCAAGCACTTAAACTATTATACAAAACTTATAAAAAAAAAAACATAAAACTTATATTGCCCTTGCAAAAAAAACTTTTAACTCTAATAACTTAGTAGTTAAAGACTGCATGGGAAATTATAAATTCTCAGACTAAAAATAAGTCCAGAAGAAATCAGATTCCTGAAAAGGTTACTACTTCTAATGGAGAGGTCACTGGACGTGATGATGTTGCTTCGGCGTTTAATTCCTTCTTTGTGGAGTCAGTCAACAGACTTGTGGCTTCCACTAGTCTAAAGCCTCCAAACTACTTATATGATCCTAATTACCATTCCTTGTACCTCGATCCAGTTACTGAACAGGAGGTTCTTGAAATTGTTAAATCTGCATCTAAAAAATCATCTTGTGGTGCTGACGAGATCCCTTGCAACTTAATTGGCAAGTGTATAGACAATATATTGTTTCCTTTAACATATCTCATAAACATCTCATTTGAACTTGGCTCCTTGGTCTCATTTTTGAACACATTCAATATACTCAATTCCCATCAGTTTGGGTTCAAGGAGGGTCTTTCAACGATTGATGCCATACTTGCTTTTCATTCTAGGATTCTCCAAAATTTCAACAATAAGCTGAAGACCATTGGAATCTTTTTCGATTTCACAAAGGCCTTTGACACCATAAATCGTGCCATACTGTTATCTAAGTTGGAGCGATGTGGTGTCAGGAGTCCTGCGTTGGAGTGGGTGCGGGGGTATCTGACCGATAGGACTCAGGCTGCCTGGTGTGTCTCTTGTCTGATTGGGTGGATATTAAGACTGGTGTGCCCCAGGGCAGTGTGCTGGGTCCGGTCCTTTGCCTTCTTTTTGTAAATGTCCTTCCCTTGCTGGCTTAAAATAGTTATGTTACTTTGTTTGCTGATGATACATCAGCAGTGTGGCTGGTGAGAGCTATGAAAATCTGTTCATCAAGGCTATTCAGTGTGTACATGAGATTTCTACTTGGTGTGAACTAAATGGGCTCTTTTTAAACAGCTCTAAAATGAATCTAATCCACTTAACACCTCTCAGAGTCATTCGAGACAGAAGTTTGCTCGATAGGGACAAATCCTCAATTCTTGTACAGCAAGATTGTGTACAGTTCCTGGGCCTCACGTTGGACCAGCACCTATCTTGGTGTGGCCATATTGGTAATGTATGCAACAAATTAGCCTCAAAAAATTATGCTGTTTTACAACTAAGAAATAATGTTGACATTCCTACCTTGAAAACTTTTTACTATGCAACCATCAACTCAATTATGGCTTATGGTTTACTGGCCTGGCAAAACTCTAGTCACATTGAGAGAGTGCTTATAGCTCAGAAGAGGATAATAAGAAGTATGTTCCATCTTTCACTCCGACAATCTTGTCGTGAGACATTTAAAGCAAACAAAATCCTCACAGTCATCAACCTTTATATTTTGCAGTATGCCTGCTACATTTTCTCTAACCAAAACCTGCATAGTAAGGTTGAGGACAAACCCATACAATACTTGAAATGCTGACCAGTTGTTTATTCCAACTGCTTGCTTGTCTTAAGTACAGGATGGGCCTGAAATAACTTGTTTGAGAATATTTAATCATTTACCTACCTCCTTTGTTAAAACGTCATCGTCTTAGCATGTTTTTAAGAGGAGGGTCAAGACCATATTAGCGAAAAACCCATTCTATAGATTGGGTGAATTTTTCGCGTATACTTTTTGAGCTTTTTATAGCTTAGATCATTATTTTATTATGTATAACTTTTAAATGTTTTGACTATTAGATTTTTTGTGACAATTCCTATGCATGTAATGATGCCATTTAAGGAAATAATAAATAAATAAATGGGCTGTCACAAATTTATGACATCCACATCTACACGGACGGATCAAAAAGAACCTCAGGAGCTGGCGCAGGTGTTTATATACCCGAGCTCGACATATAAATGCAGATATCACTAGGTAATCCCAGCACCATATTCCAAGCTGAATTGAAAATGAATGGGTGCTGGAAAAGTGATGGCGAAGCCAATCACAAACAACGATATACTACGGATAGCAAGACAGTTGTACAAACGCTCAACAAAATGGAGACCAGAAGCTTGATGGTTAAGGAGTACATAAAATCACTAAACCAAATATCTGCAAAAAACAGAGTAACCATCGCCTGGAAAAAAGGGCACAACGGAGACCTTGGCAATGAAAGAGGAGATACTCTTGCCAAGAAAGCTTCTCGTAAAAAAAAACACTCACCATGGGCACTGTTCGCGAACAAATTTAAAAACAGCAATTCGAGAATGGAGCACCAGGTGGAAAGCGGCAGAAGAGCTTCGCCACTCCAAAGCAACACTACAGGACCAGGTCCTTATCCGTTAGAGGTTCTGTAAAATTGCGGAATTAAAGGTAATGGTAAAAACAAGTCTGAATATACAAAATGGTAGAGAATTTGGTTTTAGCTTTGTGCTCCATCGTCGCCCTTATTATTATTATTTATTTTTTTGGAAAGACCCTGTTTATTTTTTATTCCTTTTTTTAGGAACTTTTAGTTTTGCATCACATTTATAAATAAATTAGTAGATCTCCCTTAAAATACATAATCTGTGCAATACCTATATTTGTGCTTCTTTGTAGACCTGACCAGGATAGTAAGTTCGACAGTGACAAAGGCTGCTTTGGGAGTATGTACCAATCCAAAGGATGACAAATACTTGGCCTCATATTTTGAAAATCAAGTTTATGTATGGGACACTAGGAATATTGAAAAGCCGATACAGATATTACCACAAACAAAACCAGTACTAAAAGTGGGATGGTGTCCAACAAAGTAATTATAATGTATTGATCAAATAGCAATGTTATTTGTTATTATTTAGAATAATAATTGTGCAGTGCATCATGTGAAATGAGCTTATTTTGGTGTTGTACTGTATTTAACTTTTTCCACAATGTCGAATTTTAGTCCTTAAAGTTCAGTTGAAGTCGTTAAGTGTATGTTTATGATTTAGGAGTAATTTGCTGACGACTTTGCAAAGAGACAGCGGCTGCGTGAGCCTCTACGATGTCCAACATCCCACAATCGGAAACGAGGAAGTGGAGCCGACGGTGATGGAACGAACTGTCAATCTGAAACCAACGTATCCGCTTACCTCCTTCAGTTGGCACCGCAGCGACGAAAATAGAATATTAAGTTCGTGTGGTTCTAGTGCTTCCGGAAAAAGTAAGTTGCATGCCTCTAGAACATGATAAATAACATAAAATTCCATTTTATTATTAGCTGTAGTGTCCCAATGAACAGGTTCTCTGCATAATGAAGAGTTAATTTGTTACTTGCAATCTTATATAAATAATATGTTTTTATATTTCAGTAGAGATACGGGATTATCACGTGCATGACAGAATAACATTGAATTTGACGCCATATTTTGAACTGATATGGTCGCATGGAAAAAAGAATCTAAAATGTTTAGACATTAGGAAGTTCCCAGAATTCGATGACATTTCTGTTAGAATTCAGAGAAGAGCAAAAGCACAATATGGATTAGAGGTAACCTGACGTTAACATTGTACCTGCGTATATTTTGTGTAAATTATTGTTAAATAATTTTTATCAGTGTTGATGTCCTCAAGAGGAAGAAAACATTTTTTTTTGTGTATTTATGAAAAAAAGCAATTTTTCATTACCTCTTATTTCTTCTAAAGTAGGCAAAAATTATGATAGTTTTAACATTGTGTACAGGGTGGCTCGAATTCGAGTCTGTATGGAGATCTCGAAAACTGAAACTGGAAGCAATACAGTGTCGGTCAAATTAGGGCAAAATTGCCTATTTAGGTACCTAACAATATGCCGTTTAGAAAGTTTTAAAATTCGGAGTTTATCGGGAGAAAATCAAAATTTTGAAAAATCGTTTTGTTCCTGGGCTTATTTAAAATCGGATTTCAAATTGAATTTTAAATTTTCAATGCCTTTTTCCGCTCTATCCAATGGTGATTTGATATCCGAGGTTTCGTCTTCAAGGGTTCATCATCGATTTTCTTTTTTAAATACGAGCTTTAATTTTTTTATCGTTTTTCAGATGATTTTGGCTTTATTAATATGAATATGTATTTTTAATTATTATTTTAACTTTACTATTTTTAATTTTTATTAAAAATAAAGGCTCCAATTTTCCACTTAACACAAAAAAGAAAATAAAGTTTTTTATAGAATATAAACATTTCAAAAAATCAATGAAAATAAAAATTTAAAAAAATTAAACCCATACATTCATATTAACATCATCATCTGAAAACGAAACGAAAATCGAAAAAATAAATAAAATAAAAAAAAGAAAGTTGACGATGATACCTTGAAGGCGAAACGTCGGATTCCAAACTAGAAATCACAATTAGTGGAAAAAGTGGCAATGCAAAAGTACAATTTAATTTGAAATCAGCTTTTAATAGATAACTTCTCTAAGTTTCTGATTTATATTTTTAATATACAAACATCCCTTGTCATAGTTATTGTTATAAGGAAGGTTGCAGACTATTTAATTTGTTCTAAAACACTTATTAGACAGCAAAGTTATGTCGTCCTTCCGGATGTCTCTGTCGTTTAGTCCCGCCATTAGAACAACATCGTCTCTATCAGTGGATATTTTGGTGTTATTGGAAGCTCTCCCAGTTATTTCACCAACTATGGACCAAGATTCTTTTTGCTTACGCAAGCGTTTGGAATAGTACATCTTTTTTGCATTTCCGATAACTTGCCTGTACATCTTCCTGTACCGTAAACTGGGGTGACTTTGCCAACTTTTGCGGGTTTTTCATTGATAACATAAAATACTTTAGCTGGAGTGCCTGTATAATTTTTCAATGCCCTATAATAATGGATTATATATTTTTTTGGCCTAAATTTGGCAAAGTTACCCCAGGATTGGGGTAACATTGCCATGCCATATAACTGGCTTAAAAAGACAAAGTTTTGGTCAAATTTTGCTCTAGCGTGAAGTTTCCAACATTTTCGTAAAAAAATCACAAAAATATCTTGAAAAATAAAAGTTATCGACTACATATTTAGAAAAGACCTTTATTTTAGACACTAAAAATTCTGCAAAATTAAACATAAAACATAACTCTAACTGAAACAACATTTTTTTTTGTTAAAACTTTGGTAACCTATCTAATCACTAGTATTATTATTACTGAAACCATCCTAGTTAAATTTAAAATTTGTCAAATCATCTTCGAAATAGAATAAATTTCTCCAGGATTGCTGCAAAACTTTGGCGATTTAACTTTTGCGAATGTGAGATATTCTCTTCGTCAGGAAATCTGAATGCTGTTTTTCTCTTTGGTAAGAATTTTACCTCAAAAAAATCGTCTTCATCATTTCTAAGAATTTTCCCAATAAAATGGACAGTACTTTTTTCAGTTTTCAAAGCAACAATCACGAAATCTCCTTCATTGATGGGTTCTTCATTGTCGAATGGTTTGGGTGCTATTACTATTTCCAATATTCTCTTGGTTTTCACAATCTAAATCTAAATAAAAGATAACTTGAATTTGATAATAAATAGAGAAATAGAGGTGTGTACAACCTCTAATAACGAGTCTTATCTCAAAATAAGTAATTGCTATTACTTTTTTTTCGGCCCGAAAATTGAGCGCTATTGCGCCTCAATTTAAGTAAAGAGAATGATAATATAATCACCACTTCGCATTCGAGATAGAAATTTAGATAACAGATAAAATACCAGATAAATTTACATATGCGACATTAACCTCTCACAAATCCAAAGTAATGTCAGTACGTCAGTGTTGAGACGAGACAGGGTGAGTGCTAATAGTTATATACTTGATGTAACAAATAAACTAAAAATTTAATTAAATAAGCCTGAGAAGAAAAAATATTAAAATCAGCAATACTATGATGGAAAATTCGGAGAAATATATAGAATTTACTCTGAGAATTAACCCAAATCAATTTGAATGAAAATACGTAAAAAATGTGCGTGACCACCGAACGATAAAATAATTACGTTCTCCTTAAATTTGGACTAAGCCTCTTTCAAATTACATGAATTCGATTAATGAGAGACGCAAATATTCATCAATAAATCGGTATTCTTACCCAAAAGGTCACGACAATAATAAAAAAATATATTTAAGATGTAAGCTAATTGAAAGTGTAATATAAAAATGCTAAATTCTTGCTTTAGTCAAATACGATTAAACGAATCAGAAACAATTATTAATTATGTATTTAAAAATGAAAAAAATAGTTAAATATACTGCAAGATGAATTAAATATTTCAAGATTAAAAATTAACACTCACCCGTCGGCGTCTTGACACAAGGTACCCGATCTCGCTTTTCGAAATTCAAGACGCTGGACAAAAGGCAAATCGCGATGGCGTCGGTGACGAACGTCGCGAAAAGTGATAATAATAAAAAGTATTTTGAATGCTGCAAAACGCGAGTATCCAGTTATGCAATATGCATATATTGTGGAAAAATATACCACATTTCGTGTGCATCAAGGGATTTCACCGCAAAAGTTAAATTTATTGATGACATGTGTTGATTGTTGTGAAAGTGACAACATAACCTCAAATTCGGAAAAATTGAAAATGGATATTCTTCAAAAAAACAAGGAAATTAGGCTTCTTAAGAACAAGTTAGAGCAGTGACAGCAAGTACAGGATATTAATAACAGGTCAGAGATGCAAATTGAAATAGATTACCTTAAAAAACTCATGAAGGAAACATCTGACAAAAACGATATTTTAAAAGAAAATAATCGTCTACTTCTTGAAAGAATACAACTCAGTGATCAGTATAAAGCCATAAATAGGACAGAACCAAAAACACCACTCCAAAATATTGATATATCCAAGATGAATGGCAACAAAATTCAAACAGTGCGTAACACAACCACAAACACTAATAAAGACTTGGGTAACGAAGGTAGTGCAGATAGTGTTGACACAGAAAGAACAAACATCAACACACCAAACCAATATAGTTGAGAAACCATTATTAACTGTTAATGAGGCTCAACCTGAGAAATCATATGCCGGAAAAGCAAGGTCAGTTTCAATTAGTTGTGATAACGAGGACCCAAAGAACAGGAAAAATAAACTTGACAGAAAACTAGGTTCCAATACTGAAAATGGAGATTTTCAGTCTTTAAAAACTGGGGACAACAAAAAAATCTGGCTATACCTGTCAAAAATTAAAACAAGTGTAACCGAGGAAACAGTAAGGCAATTTATAGTCAACAAGGCAAAAACCAAACCTGAAGATGTCTCCGTCAAGTTGTGTCACCTGAAGCAGGGAAATGAAAATCAAAATTGCTTTATGGTAGGAGTTGATTTTGGACTGAAGGATTTGGTGTACCATGAAAGCTTTTGGCCATCAGGTGTTGTCTTCCACAGATTCAATTTTTCAGTGGGGTCAAATTTTTTGGAGGACAGAACACACAGGGACAAGGAGAAGAGGACTTAAGGAACCAATGCAGCCATGGTAAATCAAGATCAGAATTAATAATTTCATTATTTCAACTTAATGTACAAAGTGTAAACAATAAAATATTAAATCTAGCGGTATTGTTGGATGAAATAAATCCAGATATTTTCTGCTTAACTGAGCACTGGCTACAGAATTCAGAGGTGGAAAATTTAAATATAAATAATTACATTTTATAAAGCTACAGCTCCAGAATCACATATCGAAGAGGTGGTACAGCCATTTTGGCAAATAGATTATCTCAATTGAAATATAAGAATATTACCATTGATTTGGAGCAAGAAGAGAAACACTTTGATTTTTCCATATCTGAATATCAATTACATAATATTGTTTTAAGGGTAGCATCTATATACAGATCACCTTCAGGTGATATAGATGTTTTCTTATCAACACTATCTTATCTGCATGGAAAAGTCTATAGTAAAAACAAATTTTTAATCATATGTGGTGATTTCAATACATATTTTTTAGAATGTGAACCTGATGCAAATATTGAAACAGCTTCTTTTAATTTATGGTTTGGAGTCACAGCTAGTGGGTGTCACCAGACAGGGAAATGGTAGTGGAAGTCAAATAGATAACATATTTTCCAATATCTGTATAAATGATTTAAATTGCAAGGTATACAGAACAGATATTTCTGATCATGATGGTCAATTATTTTCTTTGGAGTAAAGGTTAATAAGAAGCAGGAAGAATTTATTAAAAAACGTTCTTTTTCATATAATAATATAATGACATTTTTAAATTATTTAAATGAGGAGGATTGGGAAGAAGTGTGGCGTGTTGGATATGATGCAGACAAGGTATTCTGTGTGTTCTCTAACATTTTTCACTTTCATTTTGAAGCAGCCTTTCCGGTAAGTTCATTTAAAATAAAAAATAAAAATGAAATTTGGGTTAACTTGGAGATTAAAAACTACTCGAACTACATAAAAGACTTACATGTATGGTATAAACAAACAAAAAATAGTTTATGAAAAATATAAAACAGAAAAAAAGCTCTATAAAAAATTCTTATCTAACTATAAAAAAGCCATAAATGATAATAATATCCTAAATTCAAAAAATCATTCGAAATCTGCATGAAAATTTTGTCTTAAGAGACCCTAATGAAATAGCTTCTGCCTTCCGCAAAAAATTCCAATTAATCTCAACTCCAAACATGAATCCTACCTCGCTGAATAGCCAACCATGTGTAAATACTATTTTTCTCTCCAATCAACCCTCAAGAAGTATTTAATTTAATCATGAATCTGCCTAATAAATCATCAGCAGGCATAGAGGAGGTGCCAGTGTATATTATAAAATATGTTGCCAAACCCCAAAGTGAACCTCTTGCCAAGGTAATTAATCTTTCTTTTGAATCTGGTGTATACCCAACAGCATTAAAAAAAGCAGAAGTGGTGCCACTATTCAAAAAAGGTGATCGACAACACATTGATAATTATAGGCCAGTTTCACTTCTTCCAAAAGTGTCGAAGGTTTTTGAAAGGGCAATGTACAATAGATTGATGGCTTTCATCAAACAAAACAATATTTTGATAGATAATCAATATGGATTCAGACCAGAAAAATCAACTCAACTAGCCATTTATAATACAATAAATTTTATAATCACAAAAGTAGATCAGGGCCAGAAGGTCTGGGCTATGTACTTTGACCTTTCAAAAGCATTCGACACCATCAACCATAGCATATTGCTGACTCGAGTGGAGCATTATGGACTTAGGGGAGTCTGTGGGGCACTTCTGAGGTCATATTTGTCCGGCAGAGAGCAGCTAGGTTGTGTTTTGCAAGAAGAGAGAAAAATATTGCTCAAATCCAACTAGGATGGAGACTGGGGTCCCTCAGGGATCTATTTTGAGGCCTTTGCTTTTCTTAATGTATGTAAATGAGTTAAATAAAATTGTTGACTTCAGCCTCGACTCCAGCTTAGTTTGTCAGTATGCTCATGATACATCAATACAACTTACAAGTTCAACTTTAAGTGGCCTCTCTATGGAGTGTTCCGAGACTGCTGAGCAGATGAGGTTATGGTGTTTCAATAATGATCTGAAACTCAATGTTGATGACTGGCCTTGTAATATTCTCGAAACTGCCCACTCAAATTGAGTCATTGTATGTCAGGTTTGATAGGAAGTGGCAGATAACATCAAATTTTTGGGAGTTTATTTGGATAGTTCTCTAGACTGGGAGAAGCAGATAAATGTGCTGGAGACTCGACTAAGTAGCTGTTGTGGTCTGCTGAGACGGTTAAGAGATCAGCTTTTTTGGAAACAATTAGAATATTCTGTCTATCGAGCATACAATCATTGATAAGCTATGGTGTTCTTTTCTGGGAATCGGGAAAAACTGCAATCAGTGCAGAGGATGCTGAGGTGTGTTTTTGGTCTGCATCCAACTACATCATGCAAGCCATACTTCCAACGGTTTGATGTCTTAACAGTACCCTCCCTCTATTTCCTTTCTCTAATATTGTTTGTAAAAAAAATCCTACCTTATTTACTACCATTTCTGAAAACCACTCTCAGGCTATGACAACTCAAACCAGAAACACAAACACCTTAAGCATACCAATGCATAGGTCTGCTTTCTTTGAAAGACGTCCCTTTTATAGGGCCGTTAAGGGCTTTAATATGCTTCCCATTGAATTGCAAAGGGCCCAAAATAAAAATTCATTCAAAAAACAATCAAAAGTATTTTTTTATTACGCATGCATCATAATCAACGATTATCGCACGCTGCAGCGTGCTTAAAATGATGTTTATGATGCGCCTACTTTTCTAAAGGTTGCTATAGAAACATTTGATCATGTCAAATGTGACAGATTAATATATTCGTCAATATATCCCTTAAGTTTAATATTTAAAACATTTTTCAGATTATGATGCATTCGTAATAAAAAAATAGCGTATGATATACATGTATAAGAGGCCTTTAAAGCCCTTGCGACTTACAAAACACTCCGCTGCGCGTCGTGTTTTGAAATATGTCGTGCGTGCTTTAAAGACCCTCTTATACACTTATATCATAATATACTATTAAGACAAAAGATGTTTTATTCATTTAAGTTTGAACTTTAAGTTATTGAATAATTTATAACTCAGCTTGTGGTTTATACAAAATATATATTACTGTATATTTACATGTAGGGCTACTGTATTCCCATCTATGACGTTGCTTTGTCATATTGTATGATGTTGTTGGCAATAAATTTGATATTTATTTATTTATTTAAAATAAGCTTGCCGTTGTATTATTGGCTAATTTATATCATGTGATTACCGCTATAAATCACGCAGCGTCAACCCATAGAAATTCCCCATATTAGATATAGTAATCCATAGTAAATTAAAGTCATGAATTGTAGGTATAAAATAGCGTGCTGCGCTCCTAAAATTGCCAACCGCACGAAATAAACCCATTCGTGAATAGATGTCACTGGCGAACTAAATATTAAATAACGAAAATCATTCGCAATTGAATTGAAATTTTTAGTGTAGCGGAATAAGCATATATTCCGTTACAACTTTATATATGTATGGTTGCATTTCAGGAAGAACTGTATAAAAACGCTGAAATGGTTAAAGAGAATGAGGTATTGTCGAACGTTTGGCACTGGTTACACTTGAGCGCAAAACTTGTTGAAGATGGAAAGGTTACCTGTCCTACGCTGAACGCAAGTCGTAAGCACCCCGGTGTATTGTCTGTCTTAAATTCCAACCCAGAACAGTTACCATCCGAGGTGGTAACTGTTTCCTGGTCGGATTTGGGACATATCAACTGCAAAGGATCTGTTAAATTTTACCTGTAAGTTGATTTACTAAATAGCATAGGGACTTAAAACTGTTGTTTTGTAATAACCTTCATTGTTTTTTCAGACGCGCTGATCGAAGCATGGCGCTCCTCTTGTGCTGTTGGCCGTTTAACAACAATCTCGCCAATATAACGGCATTTGTAGAACACCTTGAAAAGGAAGGTGCCTATTCGCGAGCAGCAGCTATTGCTGTATTCAATCTGCAAGTTCCTCTGGCAATTGAGATTCTGAACCGTGCCCCTGTAGAGGCTGGTTTAAGTTATGTTGGAATCGCATTAGCCGGTTTTTCGAACGAGGAAGAAAGCAATTGGAGAAAGTTTTGTACTACTTCCCTGAGAAAAATCACCGACCCCTATTTGAAGGCCATGTTCAGCTTTTTGCTCTCAGGAAATAATTACGATTGTGTTCTGGTAAGTAATATAAATTATTATGCAATTATTATTTCAACTTTTCGGTTTTGTCCATCGGAAGCATTTACTTGAATAGCATTTGAAACTATGAATAATTAATTAATTACGTTTGTTCTGTGGATAGGTTTTTTTGAGGTAAGTTATTAAATGCGATTTTACTTACATTTGGATGATAATATAGTGGATACGCACAGAAAACTAAATTTTTGTTCCTTGAATATTTATATACCAGGGTAAGTCAAAATGGTGGTTTTAGTCGTAAGATTTAAGATAAAGCTGGATGTGTTTCGAGCATTTTGTTTCTTAAATCATCTGGCTACCTCGTTTCTTTTATGAGCTACGCATTTTTAAATGTCAATAAAAATAATCAGCGTAAGACAATCAAGTTAGTGAGTCGTTAATTTATTAGAATATTTTGACAGTGACGTTGTCAATATTATCTAATTCAAATGGTGTTAACTACTGCAGACATGGGTAAAATCGTCGCTTTATTAGAAGATGGTCGTAATAAAAGTTATGTTGGCCGTACTTTACGAATCCCGCGATCAACCGTACAAGATACTTGGAATAGATATTTCGAGACGGGAAACTTTACCGGAAAGCCAGGGTTAGGAAGGAAAAAATCAACCACCTTAGCTTACAACCGTTTCATATTGCTACGTTCCTTAAGGTATCAAAGAGCTACTGCCAGTTCACCTAAACGTGACCTACAACATGTACGTGGAAAAAACGTTATTGTAACCATAAGAAGACGGTTAAAGGAAGCAGTGAAGACAGAGAAGGAATCTTTATCACAAAAATGCCAAGAACTCGAAGAAAATCACAGAAACATGGAGATAATTATCGAAAACCGAAAAAATTATAATGAAACACACATTATGGATCTAAAAGAAATTAGGTACAAGCTCGAAAGCATAAGAAACAGTAAAGATAAGCACAAACACGAATGGAGACAATGATAAAAGGATTGAGATAATGGAAACAAGCTAGAGCCAATACAATAAAGGTGCAAGATGAGGTCATCAAATTAAAACAAGAAATCTTGAAACAAAAAGAGTTAACATTTAAGGTCAACGAAAAGTACAGAGACGAGACACTGGAATTTAAAGCAAAAATTGAAGGAATGACCGTGGCAAATGAAAGCTTAACAAAATCAATTGAGACACTTGAAGAAAAGAAGAATCAATTAGTACTTAACTCAAGAAATTCAAACCCCATTCCTAAAGCCAACAAAAAACCAAAGAAAAATCAGGTTTTACTGCTCAGTGGTCCGAGTGGTTACACTAACGGAAAAATTGTTAAATCCATATCAAATAGCACTGTCAGTGCTCAGAAAAACAATATTTGGAAAGCATAACAGCGATACATAAATTATTATCCAAGAGTTTTTCAAAGGATGACTACATAATTATATTCATAGGTATCGAAACCGCAAAACGCGGGACTGATGTTGGTGTCCAAACTATTAAAGATTTGTTGGATGGATCCAAAAATACTAACATTATTTTGACCAGCGCCTCTCTTGACCAAAATAGAACTATTCTCAATGGGTTTATAAAAAAAGCAAAAACGAACAGATCTCCAAATTAGTCGAAAACCAAAAGGACGCATTCTATGTGGACTGCAATAGATTTATCGGGCACTTTCAAGTTAATCAAAACGGAGAATTGACGTATTCAGGAAAGTACACTATTTTGGGCCATATATTTGAAAATGCATTAACTCCCTGAAACAAACTGGAACGCATAAGTCTGTCACAGATGACAAATTAAGCTATGGTACCGTCACAACGCGCAGAAATAAGGATATTTGCAATAGTCCCAAATCATCAGGTATCCAACAAGATATCCACATTTTTTATTTCCTCCGCAGCAGAAACCATCACCGATAATAATTCAGTATTTTACCAGAATGTTCGAGGCCTCAGAACCAAATCATCGCAAATCATGTCCTCAGTTAGAAGCTGTAATTACGACTGCATAATGCTCACCGAAACATGGCTTTCACGCAAATCATCTGGACTCAGAGTTTTTCCCTGATCACTACAAAGTTTTTCGTTGTGACCGCAACTACGATCGCCTAGTATGCAATCGAGGGGACGGTGTTCTTATAATACTGAATGAAGAACACAATTATAGCCTGATGTCGACTACAGCATGTAAGGATTATGAAAGTGTTTGTGTACAGACTAGCTTCAGCAATTCTATGCTGTGTTTACTTTCCTCCCAATGCAACGCTTGAGACATACTCACATTTTACTAACACCTGCGAAGAACTACGAAGGAGACACCATGTCACCAGATTTTTCATCTTTGGCGACTTTAACTTACCGGGGGTAAGATGGCCTGAAGGAGACTTTTTAGTCCCTACCGGTATTCGCACTCCAACGGAGGAGTCCATCATGCGTTTTTTAAAACTTCAGCAGCACAACTCAATTGCTAACCAACTTGATAGTACTTTGGATCTGGTTTTCACTGCAGACTGGATAAGAGTGAATTTCCTTTAGTGAAGGTCGACACTCACCACCCTCCACTGGAATTTCACTTTAACTCCCAAACCATCTCTTTCATCGAAAACAAAACAAACATAACGGTACACCAATTTCCGAAGGCTGATTATCTGGCTATAAACTAATTTCAGAACAATGCTGACTGGAACTTCCTAAACTCTCAAGATGACTCAGCTAATGATTCAGCAGTTCTATAATGTTATCGGTGAGGCAATCGAAACTTATGTCCCAAAGAAGGTTGTGACTACGACTAGATTCCCTAAATGGTACTCTCCTCAATTAAAAAAGCTATTAGGGAAAAAATCATCTTTATCACAAACACAGAATTTCTGGTTTGACTATGTTTTGTATTCTGAGGCCGAGAGAGTAAGTTTCAAATTGAACTCTGCTACGCTCTCTACATTTCAAACGCAGAACACATAATCCCAGAAAATATTAAGCACTTTTGGTCGTTTATAAACTCCCTAAAGAAGGAAACCGGCATACCCAAAAGGATGCATTTGAGCGGTTTACTCTTGGAGAATCCGCAAGACATTGCTGATGCTTTTGCTGATCACTTTCAATCCAGTTATTCTGATCATTCGTGACGAGTGTTTCGCAGAAAACCAAAACGTGGAGTATGGCGGAACACTCGTGCATCATCACTTTACAATTGAGCAGATCTCTGATAAGCTAAAGCAATTAGATTGTAATAAGAGTGCGGGTTTGGATGGGGTACCTCCAGTCTTGAAACAATGCTGCGAGTCACTGGCAGGACCAATCTGCTCTCTGTTTCAAAGTACCTTCACTAAGGGGTTTTTCCTTCCTCCTGGAAAGAGTCCACGCTCTTCCCTGTTTACAAGACTGGTGACAAGGCAGACTTTTAGAATTACATAGGTATATCCATGCTATCAGCTCTACCAAAGATTTTAGAATCCATCATCACTGACGAAATCTTTGAAACTTATAAGAATTACGTAACTGAGAACCAGCATGGATTCTTCAGAGGCCGCGCAACTTCTACTAATCTAGCCGTCTACCAGAATTTCCTGACAACAAAACTTGAAGCAGGGCACCAGATCGATGTATTATATACTGACTTTTCTAAGGCTTTTGATAGTGTGTGTCACAAACTTCTCCTTTTTAAGCTTTCAAGCATTGGAATTGGCTCACACTATCTTACATGGATCAAAAGCTACCTTTCTGGAGGGCGGTAACGAGTGCTAGTTGGAAGTGTCGCTCAAAAGAAGTTACAGTACTGTCGGGTGTTCCACAGGGCTCCCATATAGGTCCGGTAATTTTCTCATTGTTTATTAACGATATTACGTCTTGTTTTAAAAACTCTAAGTTCCTGATGTACGCAGATGACCTTAAATTTTATTCCACAGTTAATTAATCATCTTTCGACATTCAGTCAGATCTTGATCGTGTGGTCTTCTGGTGTGAAAAGAATTTCTTAAATATTAATGTTAATAAATGCAAAAAGATGAGTTTTTATAAAATCAATAGGCCCGTTCAAACAGAATATCATATTAATGAAACAACACTCTAATCCGTATCAACTTTCAATGATCTGGGCGTAATGTTAGATCAGATTGTTTCAAAAAGCTTTAGGCTATTGGGGTTGATAAAAAGAAACACATCAAACATGACAGACACCAAAGCAATTACTACCCTTTACAGCTGTTTGGTAAGAAGCATTTTCGAATATGGTTGTGTCATTTGGAACTCGAATTATCTATGTCACAAATCTAGAGTGGAAAAGGTCCAGAACAAATTCTTCAAATATCTCCTCTTTTAACATCGCTTTCCGTACCAAGACCTTACCTACGAAACAAGGCTCTTGCTGTGTGGCCTCAAGTCGCTTTAAAAACGCCGCCATAATTACTACGCATTTTTTCTGCACAAATTGATCCATGGACAGATTGACAGCCTAAAGTTGTTGAGTTTTGTGCAGTTCAAGGTGCCTGCAAGAACTACGAGACACCAGCTACTGTTTGTGCAGCTGCCCCACCGGACCAACTATGGACAAAGGGCTTACATAGACCAAATATTGTCCATATATAATAGAAAATTTAACCACATTGACATTTTTAATATTAGTTTTTATTCTTTAAAGCGTCTGGTCTCTTAATTAATTTATTTTGTTTCTTCCTTATAGGTATATTGTATGTTTATTGTTGTACGTTTTCAAAATTTATATAATGTAATGTTTAATGTTTAAGTTTGTGTTTTATGTACCATTTGGAGCTCGCTCTGTGGCGTACTATACTGAATAAATAAATAAATAATTCACGCAGACCTACTGTAGCGCCTCAATTGCTCCCTTGCCATCCTCAGAATCGACTATTTGCAATATTTGTGGAAAAATGGAGTTCTAAATGCCCACAGATATATTAAAGATATATTACAGGAGCTGTCATTCCATTTGGCTCTTTCGTTGGAGAAGAGTTTGTACCCATGCATCACAATACCAAGCCGCATGTTGGGCATGTAGTAAATGCGTTTTTTGATGAAGTTGGAAATCGGGGGTTGCAGTGGCCACTCTGCAGCCCGGATCTCAATCCCATTGAGCAGTTTTGGGGTCAATTAAAAAGACGTATTCGTCATCGTTCCAATAAGTCTACCACATTAGAAGAGCTCAGGTTAGCATTAAATGAAGAATATGAAGCTATTCCCCATGACCCATGGCCACACGGCAACTTACTGTAAAAGGCAGATTTAGTGTTCTAAATGTGCAGAGGCGCACGAAATCATACACTGCAAAGCTGACTTCCAGAAATGAACAAATTGTGAGGTCGTCACCGCTCAATTAGTATGTCTATGTATAAACTTGAGCAACTTCAGCCTGCTAAGAACGCCAAGCAACAACAAATATACAAGCCCGCCACCGGCTAGACCAGCGTGGCAAGACAGGTTTAACCCAGCTGCAAATAGCGACGCAGAACTCGAATACAACCAACAATTCCCGAAAATTAGAGGCAGCCAAGCCCAGCTGAGAGGCAACCAAGCCCAGCAGAACAGAGGTACGCAGCAACTCCAAATGAAGCCACAGGACGCAAATCCGCGCCAGGTGAGTAACAATAATGTCAGGGTACCTCAGATAAAAAAGGGAACAAAATCAGTCATTTAATTAAAAAAACCAACAATTTTGAACTGAAATTTGTTTGGGCGCCAGAGTTCCTAGAGACATTGCGAACTGAATATGAATACTTAAATATCAATAACTATAAAGATAAGAATATCATAAATTTGTCCTTTTAATTCGTGTCTCACAGATCTCAGTCTTGCGATAAATTAAACAAAAGAATTCAAAAAACAATATATTAATTTTACAAATATGAGTGATGGTATCATGTGAAATGAAGTTTATCAATATGATTAAATTACAATTATAATTGATGAAATTATTTGAAATAAAGTTTATGAATCAATTTATTTAGTGATGAGAATTAAAATTAAGATTAAAAAAAATTATTATAACAGATAGTTGGTCTTTACAAAATAGATTTATGTTCTGACTGACTGATACTTAACTTCGTTCAGTTATTCTGTAACCATGCGATCGTATTGAGACCTCAACTGGAACCACTTCTGCTTGTTCATAATTTCAATTGAGTTAGGGTTATCAAGGACTTATAGGTAATCCATGTGATGATTCCCACCAATTTGCATGATACAGCTGTCGTCGGCGTCTCAAATCAGTCGTAACATGAAAGAAGAAATAGACAAGTCTTAGACCAACTTATACTGCTAATTAACTAATATTCAGGGAAATATCATGTGAACATCAGTGACACTGAACATGAGGATGTAATCAAAAGTTTGAAAATTTAGTGGTTAAAGCAGATATAATCAAAACCTTGAATTACAATTTTAAGTTAAGCAAGACTTATAAATAACTACTGTTACTCAAGATATCATTTTTCTTTACTTGAAGATGTGATGAATTTAATGATAAATACTACGTTGGGGTTTGGAACCTTCGGCAACATGCACTAAAACAGAGTTTTATCCACAATA
>MU182019.1:575943-612544 GCA_016904865.1 Pissodes strobi | reverse complement strand
CAGGAGATGATTAAAACTTAATCATCTCCTGATGATGCTAACATGGTTAGCGAAACGCGCGTCGAGTGCAAATATTCTGTTTCGTTATTGTGGATAAAACTCTGTTTTAGTAATAAATAAATAGAAAAATAGAGGTACCACCTCTCCATAAACGACTCTTATAACTCCAAATAAGTAATTTCTTTTACTTTTTATTTTGGCCCTTGGCACATACACAATAATTGATCGTAATTACGCCTCAATAATCAGTGTTGAGGCGAGTGCTAATAATGATATGCTTGATGTAACAAATAAACTGAGAATTTCATTAAATAAGCCTGGAAAGAAAAATTATTAAACCAGCAATACTATGAAGGAAAATTCAGAGAAATTCTACTGAAAATTCAATTTACTACCTTTGCAGGAATATATTAAGTTTACTCCGAGAATTCCCCAAATAATACTGTTCAATTTGACTGGGAATACGTAAAATGTGCGTGACCACTAAACGATGAAATAATTATTACGTTCTCTGTAAATTTGGACTAAACCTCTTTCAAATTACATCAATTTGACTAATGAGAGACGCAATTATTCACCAACAAATCGGTATCCTAACCCAACGGTCACGAGAAAAATTAAGATTATTGAAGCTGTAAGCTAATTGAAAGTGTAATATAAAAATGCTAAATTCTTGCTTTAGCCAAATACGATTAAGCGAATCAGAAACAATTATTAATTATGTATTTAAAAATGAAAAAATTAGTGAAATATATTGCAAGGTGAATGAAATATTTTAAGATTAAAAATTAGCACTTACCCGTCAAGCGTCGCCACAAAGATTAAACGACCTCGCTGTCAAAATTTTAAAACGTTCCTCAAATTATGCTTTCCGATGTTTTAATTGGATAATTTATATCATGTGACTACTACATTAGGTCACGTAGCGTCAGACCAAAGAAATACCCAATATATACTAAATATAGTTATCTATATTGAATTAAATTCATAAATTATAGGTACTAAATAGCGTACTGCGCTCCCCAATTACCAACCACACGAGATAAGCCCATTCACGGATAGAGATCTCTATTAAATATAGTAATCTACAGTGAAACAAATCCACAAATTGTAGGTATAAACCAGCGTACTTGTGGTTCTAAATAATTACTTGCACGAAATATACCCATTCGCGAATAGATGTCACTGGCGACTCAAATCTCAAACATCGAAAAATCATTCGTAATTGAACTGAATTTAGTGGAGCGGAATATGCTTATATTCCGTTACAGAACAAATCGAGCTTTATCTTAAATTATGCTGGAACAAGATTGTTTGGGGTGTTTTAAACTTACTACTAAAAACATCATTTTGACTTACCCTGGTATATAAACATTTAAGCAACAAAAAATTTATCAGAACAAACTGCAGCCCAATGTTAATGAATTGAATTATCGGCCAGCGAAAATATCATTGCAATAAAATCAAATATAAAAGAGTTATGCCATATCAAAATTGTTGCGAAAATATCATCAAACATACGATATTCCAAAAAATGTGGCATGGTTCTAATTTTGATTAAATTCTTTCTCCAGACATTTCATTTAAATTTATTTAAATTTAATTTTTCCACAAAATCCATTTCAGTAGCCAACATGACATCCTGCATGATGTAACTGGAATAGATTTTAATTTATTATGAATTTTACAGAAAGAAACAAATATTGCAGTTGACGATCGAGTAGGTTTCGCCCTTGTGTTTTTATCTGATCAGAAGTTGATAGAATATTTAAATAAACTCTGTAATGACTTATGCGAACAAGGGAACTTGGATGGCCTTTTATTAACAGGTAAATTTGATCACTTCGCATATCCATAGTTAGAATTAAACCGCAAACTAGGCGTTTGATAGCGGAACAGGCATTGCTCCTACATCAGTCGGAACGACACGTTCAATAGTAGTTCCGCAAGCAATCGTGAATTTTTCGTGGTCAAAGTGAAAATTTAATCTTGAAAATAATGGCTACAAGTTGTTTAGTGTCAGTTTCGTAACTGTTCATTTTTGTTCAGCAGAAAAATTTCGACTTTAACAAAATAATTGCTTACATTCATGTCTTACCGGAATTGTGATTTGTTTTTCAAGTAACTATAATTTTCAAGTGAAAACTTTAACGTTTTTTCCTGGGTATTGAATTAAGTTGAGCCGTCACGCGTCACGCTCGGATATGCTGCTTTCATAATATTAATTATTGAAGTTTTCACTTCTATCGGTGGTTAAGCACACACAAGTTCTTTTTTTATTGTTCAAAGTTACTGTTTACCATAAATAACTGTAGATTTATGAACTATATTGTTGTGTAGGATTCATGTTTTACCTTACAAATGTTTGGGTTTTCTCTCCACTTAGAGCCACTTGCTCTGGCTCCAGGGTGTAAACGTAAACAGCTTAATTGCTAATTTAGTGACTCTAACTGTCCTGTATTAACATTCTAAATTGTTTCTATAATTGCTACATACAGAAACTAAAATGGAAGCTAAATTTAAATGCTGTACGAAGAAGGATTTCTTTCACAAATTATATCTGCATAACTTCCACATAGCCAGCATCGACCAATGCTTCTCGAAATTGGAATTCAAATGCCACTCATTAAATCATTTCCTTTTTTTTTACAATTACCTTTTTTTCCTTTTTTTCTGATGTATGTTATATTTTTGCATGTGTTTGTAAGTACCATACGCCAAATAAATCTGCATAGCTTGTTTGGGTGTTTTTTTGTCCAAGCTGCTTGGAACGTAGGGAAGGTTTTCTTCGTGTCGGTCTGCACAAAATATTTTGCTCTGTTGATTGCCAGAAAAGGTTTGAAGATCAGTTTCAACTTTAAAGAAACAGATAAATGATCTGTCTAACACCTTAAAGGATAAATATATCTCGTCTAAAACGGAATACCCAAGACTTTGAAAGCACAGTTTTCACTTCTGAGCAGGAATATGTTTCCAAAATTGGGCAAACTAGGGAGACTATATAAATGACCTAAGCAGGAAGCTTGCCCTTCTGAAGCAGAAGCAAGGTGAGTTAGAGGCTGATATTTGTGACAACCTTAAATATATCTAGGAGCTGGAGAGAGATAAGGTTGATAAAGGAGGCATTATGAATGACATGTTGCAGTCCAATCTGAAAGTGACAATGGAACTTTCCGTTCCGAACTACAGAGGCTGCAAGGAAGAACTGGTGGTGAAGACCCAGAAGCTACAGCTACTGTATATGAAGCAACTCGATGGCAATTGAAATGCTACATCGTCATCTCTAACTGAGCCCAGGGAGAAGGCCACCTGGCCTCTTGATCCTCAAAAGAGCATGGTGAACATTGACAGAGGCAGATTTTTTATGAATATGGCATGCACCTTAAATATGCTCTTAGTAAATGCCAATCTCTTACAGATTTTAGAGTAGAGTCATATATTAAGCCTTTGTCATACCACTGACCAAAACTTACGCCGAGAAAGATTATGTTACTGTGCTGGTGGATTCAAATGATTTTTTAAGTAATAGGTTTCCTAGAATTAACACTTATTTTTATCATGTATGTATAAGTTATCAGTATGACACGGTTTATAGATTTAATTATCAGTTTCGGCAGTTTCTAAAGCGAGTGAATAATTGTAGCAACATGAGTGTTTCCCATATAAACATAAGAAACCGCAGGAGATTCAGGATGAGTAATAGTCATGTTGCTGAGCTGATTGCCGGATATGTGGCTCAGAGTAGTCAATGTAGGGGTGGCATTAGTGGGAACTTAATTTTTGTAGAATTTTCGGACTCTCCAGAGGTTGTGAAAGCTTGCTTAAACTTGGAGGGGGATTTTAGCGGGAACTCTACGATGTAGGTTGAAAAAGTAATCTCATAACGTATCGACGTGTTCGACATTAGTGATAATTCTTTTTTAGGGTTACCCACAGTCTCAGTAATCTCTTATTAAATGTCCGATCTTTAAGATCTAAGACTGACGATTTAGAACTGTTTCTGTGCTGAACAGCAAAAAATTCGCCTTCCCGCAAAAACAAAACACCCAATAGAAGACTTGGTCGAATTTTCTCTAAAAGGAACTTTCAGGCATTCTCAGACTTGCGTAAATATTAATTGATCAATACTCTGTGATAACAATAATCCCTTACTCACCTTTTACTTCAAACTCAAGGACATTTTTACTGAGAAATTTCCCCTTGTACATGGATAAATATTTTAGCGATAGAGTACATGGAGAAATATTTTAGCGACAGAGTCAGCTCATAACAAACAAAAAGAGACCTGGAATATTGTTGACTCTCGACTCTCTGAGTAGTACAGCAAAATCAACAAATTATATCTCAGTTAGATGCTAACAAATTGAATTCCTTCTACGGTTCTGTTGCCTCTCAACTGAGTCAGGTCATCCCAGCAACCTTAACTGACCCTTTATCCCTCTTACAGGGAGGGACCGGTGAGTCTTTTTACTTCACACTTGTAACAGCCAAAGAAATTGAGGATGTCTTGCGAGAAATAAAAAATAAAAAATTTTCAGGCTGGAATGGCATCTCCACTAAGGTCCTTGCTAACTTACTACATTGGCTGACTATGTTAACGCCTCTTTTTTAAAGGGTGAATTTTCTGATATACTAAAGAGGACTATTGTTATTCCCATTTTTAAACAGAGTAAAGATACTGCTGCCAACTACAGACCAATTTCATTGTTGCCTTCACTGTAAAAAATCATCAAAAAACTTCTTAAAGAAAGGGTGGTTAATTTCATGGATGCGAAAAATATTTAAATAAATTCCAATTTGGTTTCCAACATTCAAAAAACACAAACGATGCCGTCTTTCATGAGTTGGAAGATCTCTATCTGAGCCTTAATGATGGAAAGGTTGCCGCGGTAGTGTTTTGTGATCTGGCTAAAGCCGTCGTCGACTGTGGTTCACATGAGATTCTACTGCGGAAGCTTGAAGCCTATGAATTTTGGAGTGGTTGAGGTCCTTTTTGTCAGATAGATGTCAAAAGGTTTATTTTGACAATAGTGAATCAGAGGAGCTGTGTGTCACAGCCGATGTGCCACAGGGCTCGATTATTGGACCCCTGCTCTTCCTCTTATATGTAAATGACTTACCATCAATAGTCAAGTTTGGCAAGTGCACATCCTTCGCTGATGACACCACTCTTTTTTGGCATTGTAAAGACATAAACATTCTCATGGAAAGGCCAACCAGGATCTAGCCAATGTTAGGGAATGGTGTGACATAAACTGTCTGTCTTTTATTGTTAGGGAGGAAACGGGTAGTGAATGAAGTTAAAAAGTCACCACACGCCAATGATGACGAAGTAGAACAGTTGTATGAGGACATAAGTAGGGCAAAAGATCAAGAAACCTGTCATTATGTGATTGTCACTGGGGACTTCAACGCGAAGATCGGCAGTTTGGACAGAAGGGATCAAGAGAGCGACTATATTGGAAAGTTCGGCTTGGGCGACAGAAATAACAGGGGAGATATGCTTTGTCATTTTTTGAGCGGAGAAAAACTTTATTGCTTGAATAGCTTCTTTAAAAAAACACTAAGACGTAGATAAACATGGATTAGTCCCTGCAAGAAAGTTAAGAACGAAATTGATTATATACTTAGCAACAATAAAAAAATAGCGATGGATGTTTCAGTTCTAAATAACTTCGACACTGGCAGTGATCACAGACTGGTCAGGGCCGCTCTTCGATTGGATCATAAGTTGGAGCGAAGAAAACTTATGTGCAATTCAGTCTTTCCAACTACGGATGTTTTGCTGAGGCAAAGAGATGGATTTCAACAAGAGCTAGAAAGAAAACTAGAGCCAATCGAAAATATGACCACCCTAGATATAAATGACCTTTCAACAAAGATCACACAAGACATTCAAACAACAACGAAAAAACTATGTGCTAATATCAGAAAAAACAAGGAGAGTAAACTTAGTCAACAAACTCAAGGCTTAATTATACAAAGACGACAAACCAAGAAAGACTCAGTTGAATATGCCAACTTGAATAAAACCGTTCGAAGGGAAATTCGAAAGGATATTAAGGCATATAATACAAGAATAATAAAACAAACAATCGAAAACAATGCCAATACGCGAGTACTTAGAGCGGAAATCTCAACAGGCAGACAAAAAATAACAAAAATAAAAAACGAAAGAGGCGTAATTATCTCCGATAGACGCCAGATTGTTAGGGTGGTAGAGGAGTTCTATAAAAATCTATATTCTTCAAACGTTCCAAAGCCAGACACTCCAAGAACAAAGGTGCTAAATGTGGGTTCAGAAGAAATACCAGAGATTACGACAAACGAAATCCGCTCAGCACTACAGCAAATGAAAAATAACAGGGCTCCGGGCGAAGATAGAATAACGAGTGAGATGTTGAAAATGGACGGAGACACAGTGGTAAAATTATTAAAAGTATTATTTAACAAATGTTTGGAAGAAGGCAAAATACCAAAAACATGGCAAAACTCGGAAGTGATCCTGCTGTTTAAAAAGGGAGACAGCACGAATATTGAAAATTAACCCCCAATAAGCCTTCTGTCACACATATACAAACTACTCACAAGAATAATAACTAACAGACTAACAACCAAATTAGATTCATATCAATCAGTCGAACAGGCCGGATTTCGACGAGGTTTCAGCACTATAGATCATTTGCAATCCATGAAACTTCTGATTGAAAAAGCAAGTGAGTATAATATCCAAATACACTTAGCGTTTGTAGACTTCCAGAAAGCGTTCGACACTATTGAAACGTGGGCATTCCTAAGATCATTAGATGCAGCTAGAATTGACGCCAGATATTCCGACTTAATAGAAAATATTTATAAAAACGCAACGCTACAGGTCCAGATCGACCCGGACACCAAGACCGAAGAAATTAAAATTAGCAGAGGGGTACGCCAGGGTAATACCATGATGTCGCCAAAGTTATTTACAGCGGCATTGGAAGATATTTTTAAAAACTTAGAGTGGGAGAATAAAGGAATTAATATCGACGGCTCATACTTAAATCATCTGAGGTTTGCCGATGATATTGTCCTAATAAGTACCGATGCTGATGAACTGACAAGTATGTTGCATCAATTAAACCAAGCATCTAGTCGAGTGGGTCTAAAAATGAACTTGAACAAAACAAAAATTATGACCCAAACTAACATACAAATAATAATCGACAATCAGATAATTGAAAATGTTGACCAATATGTCTACCTTGGACACTCATTAAAACTTGGAAGAGAAAACCAGACCGCAGAGGTAACAAGAAGAATTGGACTATCCTGGTGTGCTTTCGGTCGCCTAAATTACATCTTCGAAAACCAAACCATTCCTATGTGTCTAAAAAGAAAAATATACGATGCCTATGTTTTGCCCGTGGCTCCTTATGGACTGGAGACTGCGACTATGACAGAGAAAAGTGCAGACAGATTGAGAAAATCGCAAAGAGCTATGGAGAGAAGAATGTTGGGAGTAACTCTTAGACAAAGAATAAGAAATGAGGACATCCGAGACAGCACCAGGATAACAGATATTATCGAGCGCATCGCACACATGAAATGGCAGTGGGTTGGACATGTGGCTAGACAGGACTGTGATCGATGGACTGCAAGACTCGTTCATTGGAGACCCAGAGAAACTAACCGGAGCAGGGGAAGGCCCCAGAAACGATGGCTTGATGACATTAAACAACACGTAAGACGACACTGGTTTCAGCTGGCGAAAGACAGAGGTGCATGGAAAACAGAAGGAGAGGTCTTTATCCAACAGTGGACAGTTACAGGCCGGTGATGATGAGGGAGGAAACGTGTAGTGAATGAAGTTAAGAAGTCACCCGAGGCAAACATTTTTTGGAGCCATGGAAGGGGGGGGGGGGGTTCAAACCCCCTTACCTACGGCCCTGGGCATTCATCTGCCTACTTATTTAATTCAGTGTTTGTTTTACAGAAGCGTGTCCGAAGAATTCTTTCTGGACTTAAGTGTAATGACTCTTGCAAGCCTCACTTTATCAATAAAAAAATACTGACCCTCTCAGCAATTTTTATACTCGAGACTACTTGTCTAATGCACAATAATTCCATAATCCATTCAGCCAATGTGAGTGATACTACCGAAAATCAAATAACGGAATATATGGAGAAACAACTCGAAATTGCAAATGTCAAATGCTTCGTACTGGACAAAAATGAGGATGTTGCATCCTTTAAGATCGGTGTCAAGTAATCCTTAATAAAAGGTTTATTAGAACCCATCCTCTGGCCTGCGGCAACAGCATTAAAGGAATTTCGCCCTCGTCGTTCTCAAGCATCCACGCAGGCAGCAAATTTTCAGCAACAGGGCGCAGGAGGTCATCATCACTAACAAATAGTGCTACCTTAGTATATCAAACCGTTAGACGCCTCAGGACCAAACTTAAAGACTTTCTTTGCTCAGCACTCCCTGAACAATATTCTATCATCGCTGTTAAAGATACCTGTCTCGACTCGGCTATAAATGATGCTGCAATCCTTGACTCCAGCTATGCAATTTATAGAACTGACCGCAATAGCAATAACAGTACTAAAAATCGTGGCGGTGGTGTACTGATTGCTGTTAATAACAAATATAGATCTCACGTCCTCAACATTAATAACCCATCAGTGGAAGAAATATGGATTTCTGCAAAGATCGGCATGGATACCTATTCCATTGGCTGTGTTTACATCCCCCCTGCAATGGACATATATGTTTATGAGAATCATATGTTATCAGTGACAAGTGCCTGTGCCATCGGACAATATTCTAGTCATGAGTGGCTATAACCTGTCCAACATCACATGGTCAGCGGGTGTGGATCAACCAGGACTTTTGCCAAATAATGCTACTTGTTCTAGAGAAACTCTATTTTGTGATACTTTTATGTTTTTGGGGTTGTCTCAGTTCAATGATCACGACACAATCCTTGACCTCTGTTTTGCCAACTTTGGCCTTACTTCAATAAAAATAAATGTGATGGATTGGTAGATCGTGATTCCTATCACCCAGCACTTGAGCTGACAATTAACTATAATAGAATGGTATATTTGAACACGGCTGATCATTTTTATTACGGTTTCAAAAATGCAGATTTTGACGCTATAAACAACTACTTTCTATGTACAATTGGCACTCAATGTTAGATAATAATCTGAATGTCACTGCTGATGACTTCTATGATATTGTATTTAACTGTTTAGATATGTTTGTACCAAAAAAAAGATCAAATTCGAATCACAGATTTCCCGCCTGGTCCTCACCCACACTTAAGCAACTTATAACACGTAAAAAATGACTCACAGGAAGTACAAGCAATCAAACACTGACGCTGATTATAATGCATTTGTTCTATTGAGAAATCAATGCAAATCTCTAACTCGAGTATGTTATAATACTTATGTCACCAATTCGGAAGATGCTATAACTAATAATGCTCAGTTCTTCTGGAAATATTCATGGTGCTGCTCCAAAAGAGATGTTCCTTAAGGGTGACAGCGCTGATAACGGCCACGATATTGCCAATCTCTTTGCTCGTTATTTTTCGTCAGTTTACAACCCCATCGATAACAATGTCGCTGGTGTCGATTCTCCTGAAGGGTCTGTATCGATTTCAAACGTCATAAAACCTACGTAGGTGGAAACAGCTCTGACCAGCCTTGGCGTTAACAAGGATGCAGGCCCTGATAACATAGCTAACAGTTTATTAGAATCCTGTTCCCATTCTCTATATCTCCTCCTGTACTACATCTTTTCGAAATATTTAGGCTCTGGAATATTTCCTGGCAGGTGGAAATTGTCACACGTTTGTCCTATCTTTAAATCAGGCAATAAAAACGAAGTTAAAAATTATAGACCAATCTGCATCCTTTCAGCTTCGAGCACTGTGTTGAGAAAGTCCTTAAAGCTGTTTTTGAGCCAATTATCGTCAATCAGCAGCATGGTTTCATCTCAGGCCGGTCTGTAGAAACGAACCTATTCCTATTCTCAGACTACCTTAATAGCTCATTCAGCAACAGCCTTGAATGCCACGCAATTTATACAGACTTTAGCAAGGCTTTTGACAAAGTCAACCATGCCATTTTAATTTCCAAACTTTCCAGACTTGGGTTGTCTGGTCAGGTGATAGCATGGATTATATCATACCTGGATACAGCGAGTTATAGTAGAGGGCTTCAAATCGGAACCATTTTATGCAACATGGGGAGTCCCCAAGGCTCTCACTTGGGCCCCCTTTTATTTAATTTATTTATTAATGATCTTGCTGCCCTGCTGTCATCCGATTGCCTGCTATTTGCTGATGACTTAAAATTATTTCGACAGGTCTCTTCTGCAGTTGACAGGTGAACTCTCCAGAACGACGTTGACATAATCTCTTCTTGGTGTAACATTAGCGGAATGTCACTGAATACCAATAAATGTCAGTTTATCAGATTTAGTAGATTAATGAGTACAGCCCCCGTTTATTATTCCATCAATGGTGTTCCTCTTGTGGAGGTCTCGGTGGTGAAAGATCTTGGAGTCCTTTTAGATAGCAAACTTTCATTCTCACATCACTTCGAGAGCATTATTGGTAGGGCGAATAGAATGCTGGGATTTATAAAAAGATCCTGTAAATACTTTACAAATATTAATGTGTTAAAGCTGTTATATATTTGCTTTGTCAGGTCAATTTTGGAGTTTTCAAACATCGTTTGGTCACCATAATTATCATGTTCACATTAATAGACTTGAAAATATTCAACATAAATTCATTAAATTCTCTAAATACCATTTGTTTCGCTCAGGAATCAACTTAAATGATAACCAGACTATGACCTACCCTGACGTGTGTAAAACTCATTTGTTTAAACGCAAATAAATAATTTGAATTTGAAAATTAATCTAAGTACACTTGTAGAAGGGAGTACTACGACGTTTGCTTTTTTTACAAAGTACTTAATAATATCATCAAAAGTCCAGACTGTCTTAGCCTGTTTTCATTTCATGTCTCGATATATCAAACTCGTATTCACTCCCTCCTGCATGTCCCTCATTGTCGTACATGGTATTTGCTCTACAGCCCTACAAATAGGGTCTCAACCACGGTCAATAAATATTGTGACAGCCTAGACCTAGTTGGTGCTTCCCTAAACACCTTCAAATCCTCTGCTAGAAGGATTATTCTAGGTTAAGATTCTGTATACTGTAATATTATACTTGCAAATGTTGATAACGTTAATAAATAAATAAACTAAAATACCCTTTTGTCTTTCAATGTAAATTTATCAATACCCCCTCATCATCTTTAACACAAAACTCGATCTTTTATAAAAGTAAAAAGATGTTTAACCACCTTCCAAGCCACTGCGTCAGATTTCAGTACATACATTATTTAGAAGGGAGGTGAAGAAACTGTTATTTGCTAAGGCGTATTATAGCATAGAGGCATACTTCTCGGACCATTTTTAAATTGGTTTTGGAACTATTTTGCTTAGTTTTAGGATTGCTATGTTATGATTTACATTTTGTGTTATTTTTTTTATTCTCATTTATTACAGCTTTGTTAATAACAATAAACCTTTATTTGACTTTGACTTTGAACTGTTCTTCAAAACAACGCGTATCTGAAAATCATCCAGTAATATAAATATGGTCAATGGTTTTGTGTTTCAGGAAACAGTCCGAAAGGCCTTAAGTTGTTGCAAAATTACTTGGACGATACGGCTGATATTCAATCGACCACACTTATCGGTGTTAGAGCATTTCCTCACGAACTTGATTCTCCAACTATAAAAAACTGGATCGTGAAGTAAGAGGCTAAGAAACGAATATACTTTAATAATATGTCATTTTTTATAACACTGTTTAGGGAGAAGAAAAGGTGTTCTTTCTACACCTCTGTAAATATTGCTCCAATAGTTTGAAAAAATGTTCTATTTGTAAAATCAGGAAAATTCTCCGTTATGTTCGCCTAAAAATGATAATGTTTCATATTTTTCCAAATGTAGCTGGTCCTCCACGATGATTCTTCAGGATTCTATTCTAAGCAAAAAATGCCAGATTTATTTGATTATAAATAGAATCTCAATAATTGTTAATATATTTCTGTCAGAGCTATTTCATCAGAGTTAATCTTTACTAGGATATTCACATTTCACTAACGCATGTTTATTCTTTAGCATATATTTTTATTGACGATTTTTTCAGTTATCAGGAATTATTAAACCAATGGAAATATTGGTTTGAAAGAGCAGAATTTGATCTAATGTTGGTAAAGTACAAAAACGAACGGCCTCCGCCACAAGTTTACATGTCGTGCACGTATTGCGGAAAGAATATATCTGCCCATTTAAGGACTCTAAAAAGCCAGCAATTTTCAAGGATAAATGTGACTGGATCGTCGAATAAGGTAGTGAAACTATTTTTATTATCTGTTTATATATTTGTACAGCACATTACTGGAATCATTCCCAAATGGTATAAAGAAGAAAAATAATATTTATAATGTAGTTCAAGGATAAAAACAAATTAATGCACATTTTTAACTATAAAATTGTCGGAAATGTAATGGCATTTCTATGAATATCTCTAGCGTGGATCGATGAGCTTTCTGAAAAGCTATTCAGAAAATGAGGTAATGGAATTTCTTAGGCTTGCTGCAAGCTATATTATATGTAACAGATATTGCCTTGGAAGGAATACAGTTGAATAACCGCTGTTTTTAGTTGAATATGATATATCAATATCTATCACAGGTCTCTATTTCAGTTAACGGGTTGTCCTCACTGTCGTAAACCCTTACCCAGATGTATAATATGTCTAATGACAATGGGTACAACTATTGGAGATATTGACGGTGTCAAGCCGCAATCTACTGACAACTGGTTCACGTGGTGCCAGAGTTGCCGTCACGGTGGTCACTCGTGGCATATGACCAACTGGTTTAAGTAAGTAGTTTTTATTAGGTAACTATTTTTGTAAGGATATTATACTATCAGGGGATCGCCCGATACAGCTCCCAAATTCGGTTCACACAATCGAACTACTGCAAGGTAGTGCTCTAGGATTTTACCTATTTTTTTTTAAATTATGTTAGTTTTATTGACCAATACTACCGGCGCGTGTTTGGGTTAGTTTTTAATTATAATTTACTTGTTTTTTCTCGCTTTGTAACTTAAGACACCTCCACCACGTATCACGAATAGTATAAAAATGTCAGTGTCTATCGCAAAACGACACCTTCACCATATTATCTAAATGTTAAAAAAAATGTCTATTGCGAAGAGTTAATGATAACACAGTATACAATGGCACGTGTACTGGGATGGCGACTTGTTCCCGAGTACTAGTCGCGCATGCTTTGAGAGCGATAGGTACAGTTTTCAGGTCTTTGTTTACTGTCTTATGATTATAGTTTTTCTTAAGAGTTGGGTTTTAATTAAGATCACTAAAGTTTTTCACTAAACTTTTTAACTGACTATTGAGACACTTGTCTTTCTCAAAACTCTGACAACTTCTTGATTTGACTTTACTATGGTGGTTGTGAAATCCCTATTCCTAGCAGTCGTCAAGTGACTAACCGGTACCAGGTTTGGTAAGGAATGAAGGAGTAGAACCTAAAGCAGCTGTATAGCTAACTTTAGGAGCGGATAGAACCAGCAAAAGCAGCTGTATAGCTAACCTGGGAGCTGGTTATAGGTGAGAACAAAGTCTGATGAACTGAAGGTTCGGTAGCGTATTTAAATTAAAAAAGTGATGATCATTGCATGCTCAAGGTTGAAAATCGCTCCCGTTGTTTTTAGTTTGCCTTTAATGCCTATATAACAATCTCCAAGTTCAAGTTCAAACTTAGGATAGGGTGATATTTCTTTAGTAGCTTATGCAATTTAGTAGATTACAATATAATCAAATTGAGCAACTACTAATTTTTCAATTTCCGAAAAATTTTAGTATGTTTTTGTTGTTCAGTGTTCCATTTTCTTCAATTTTGAGGGCAATTACAAATTAAGAAACTTACTACCTTAATTATTGTTTCAGGGAGCACTTAGAGTGCCCGATGGTAGGCTGTTCTTGCAAGTGTTATTCCCTGGATTACACTACTCCAGCTAATTAGTTGATGACGGATCTATAAGGAATGAAATCATACGAAATTTTTGTTGTTCACTTCGATCAAATCTAAATATTATTTCCGAATGAGACAAATTAAAACCACAACCAATAAATGAACCAGCAATCTAAGATATTTCCTGGGAATTAACTGCACGTTTTGCCTTTGAAACACGACCAGTAACTACGTCTGTTTTAGTTTACTGGATCTTGCAATGAGGTGGAAATCATAGCATTGTTCTTAGTGAGATAAACTGTCTGCTCTAAGGTATCTGCTAATATTGTAGTCTTAATATTTAAAATGATTGCATTCTAAATTATTAAAACTATAATTTTCAATTTTTCCCAAGTATCTGATGATTTGTTAGAGGATGAATAACGTTGCTTCGTATTGTACCATATGTTTTTTGTTCCTAAACAGTAGACTGATAAATGTATGAATGTGTTTTAGCTTTAAGTTTTGTGGTTAATGTCTTACAAAATGTATTCCATTTGATAAAAAAAAAATTAAAATTAATAATTTAAGTATCACCGGTTTTTTTCCTTTTGATTTCCATCCTGATAATCGTAAATAATTGTTAAAGTCCACATGATTATACTGTGCTTTATGTTCTAGTTTTCAATTGCATAGGGCACACTTCTATGTATGCCTTAAAAATATGTACCTATTTTAACAATATCATTGGACTATTTAAGCATTAAATATGAGAATAAACCCACTTTTAGACAACGCAAACGTAATTTCTCTGGCATTCTTACGGCATTCGCGTAACTGTTCATAAGGGTTTAGGGCTCCAATAAGGATATCCAAACAATGCCAAAATTCACAGGGCTACATGTCACTAGGCTACAGCCAAACACGAAGCCAGAGCACCTGGAGTCATTTCTTAGAACCCGTTTTCCGGGGGTCTCCTGTGAGACTCATACATCTAAACACCCAGAGTTATATTCATCATTCAAAGTAAATATAAGACATGATTGCTTTAAGGATGCCTGGAGGCGTGATGCTTGGCCTGAGGGAGTACTTGTGTCACGGTTTTTTTACAAAAAGAGGACACCGGCACTAGCACTATGCCAGTCAGCACCTCGACAAGTTCAGGAGTATGTCAAATAGTGCCCTCATTCGATTAAGACTAGCAAATTACCATATTAGGAGCTTGAGACACAAAATCGATGACCTTTTCACATTATTAAAGGAAGCTGACATTCCAGAGATCGTGACTTTGGCTGAAACGTGGTGCTCAAAGGAGGACATTGATGTCCTGAAGCTCAATAGTTATAACCTGGCAGACAGGTACTGCAGGGAAAACAATCGAGGAGGCGGTGTGGCCATTTATGTGTCAAATAAGCTTGACTATAAGGTGAAGTCCGAGCGAGAACGTATTTGAACATACTTACACAGAGCTGGAGGCAGCACAAACGGTAGTGATATCTTGTGTCTATAGGAAGCCCTCATCAGGGATTAAGGAATTTATTACAAACTTGGAACTAATCTTAAATAAAATTATTAAGGGTGATAAACATCCAATAGTTTGCGGGGATTTCAATGTTTTGACCCAAAGGTTGATGACTGTTATGCTAAACGTGTGCGTGTTGTTAATTTATTGGCTTCATTTGGTCTACAATCGTGTATTTCTGATTTTACGAGAGTACAGGGTAATTCGAAATCAATGACAGATTATATTTTTAAATTTTAGCCTAAATAACTACACGGTAGATATTGTTGATAGTCCACTGTCAGACCACAGCATGCAAATTGTTACTATTGAGTAGGTTATGGACAACGACATGCAGTAGGTTTTGTATATTTTAGGAATTTTAAAAAATAAAGCAGTATTCCGGGTATGTTTATGGATAGGTTTGCAGAATTGATGGAGGTAGGTTTTCCTTTAGAATTGAAAAATCGGACAGGGTTCAATGGTAGGAAACCAAGGCCTTGGCTGACGGCTGAGGTAGTGAATGAGGGAAATCTGTTGAGAAACTTGTATAAAGTAGTCAAATAATGCTAATCTTATAACATCATATACAGATAAATTAAAACAACACAGACAGACAATCTGTCTGCAGGTGCACATAATATGAGCAAACGCTCATATTATGACAATTTGTACATGCATTTTGAAAATAAGGCCAAATGCACATGGCAAATTATTAACAGTGAAGTAAATTTAAAAACTAAAGGGCGTTATCCACCTTTTTTAAGAATGAGCAGCAAATGAGTTTAATTGATATTTCGTTAACTCTATCAATTATGTTCCACAGGCAAGAAGCAATTTAACTAATAATTTCAAGTTAAATGGTTCACCCAAATGCGGTTCTATGTTGTTGCATCCGGGCACACCGGATGAGGTTGAGAAAATAATATATGAAGTTTCTGGAAAGACTGCAGCTGGGGAGGATACTATTCCTTGCTCACTCCTCCGCACAGTGGCTGATATTTATTGCCCCTGTATTAACAGTTTCGATAAATAACTTTTATAGTAGGGACTTTCCCATCACAACTTAAATGTGCTGTAATTAAACCAATATACAGAAAACATGAAAAGGAAAGGATAGACAATTACAGGGCTGTTGCTTTGCTCCCCGCCTTCTCCAAGGTGTATGAAAAGGCATTTTACGTCAGACTTATAAGTTACTTGGATAAATATGAGTTCCTGTCTGATGCTCAGCGTGGCTTCCGCAAGAGTAGATCCATTGTGGATGCTATACTGGCATTGGTTAACTATATAATTAGGATGATAGATCAGAGGAAGGAGGTGGCGGGAATATTCGTTGCCTACAGTCGTGCTTTCGATCTTGTAAATCACGAGCTACTACTGCATGAGCTCAAGCACTACGGAGTCAGAAAAAGGTTGCACTCAAGCGACTTTCCAATTGTCTCTAACTCTTCGGCAATCCAGTCTTTTGGGTCAAAGTTTGAGCTTTCAACAATTTACAACGAGAAATTCTTTGCGCTTTGTTGATGTTCATGAGGAGCAGGATGAAAATGTAGCTGATGTCATTGTTTTATTAATTAATAAAAAGCTGAAAGTTCCTTGTAACATTCGTGATATAGACTGCGCTTTTCGAGTGGGTAGTGTAACAAGTAATAACGACAGACCACGCCCTATTTTAGTCAACTTTCTACTTAATCGAGAAAAAAAACCTTGAAGAATTCTGGTGTTGCAATTTTTGAAGACTTGAGATGACCTACTTTTGGCGGCTAAGGAGAAGTACAGGAGGGATGCTGTCTGGTTGCACTCGAGCGACTTTCCAAGAAGATGGGTAAATCCCTTTCCGTAAGACGGATGCTAGTTCGTTGGCGCAGTTCGCAGGTCCCAACTAGCAAAAAGGAATTCTAAAAGGACTGAATTATTGTATAACAGTCGGATAGCGTTGTTTTAAGGACTGTTTGTTTTTATTAGGCCTTTTGTTGCAATAATTTTGTTTTCTAAAGAAAATTGTTTTATTAAATGATTTTATAGTGGCTTTTACAATATATCCTATAACGCATTATACGATCATTTCTTTTTTATTACGCATGCATCATAATCAACGATTATCGCACGCTGCAGCGTGCTTAAAATGATGTTTATGATGCGCCTATTTTTTTAGAGGTTGTTATAGAAACATTTGATCATGTCAAATGTGACAGATTAATATATTCGTCAATATATCCCTTAAGTTTAATATTTAAAACATTTTTGAGATTATGATGCATTCGTAATAAAAAATAGCGTATGATATACGTGTATAAGAGGCCTTTAAAGCCCTTGCGACTTACAAAACACTCCGCTGCGCGTCGTGTTTTGAAATATGTCGCGCGTGCTTTAAAGGCCCTCTTATACACTTATATCATAATATACTATTAAAATGATATAATAGTTCATAAGCAAGTTTATACAATATGAAAAATATTACTTTATAAGACCTATTGTATATTGTATAAGAGTTCTATAATAGGTATATTATATATAATTAGTAGTTACAACATTAAAAAATAGTTACTTAAGCTTGTCTTATCAAAGTTGTATAATGTTGTTTCATAAATATTTTATAGCATTGAATTGCGCTGCCCTATAAAACACTTTTATACGTGAACTTTAAGGACCTACTATAAGACTTTCTCCTTTATAAATGCCTTATAGGATAAAACAGCAAACAGTGTATGACAGAATAAATTCGTTCTAAGATCTGCGTTATAAGACTGAAGTGAACGTAACCTCACTTTTGCAGTAAAATATTTTATTTTGATGGATTACAAATTCAATTAAAGTAATAATAATATGAATTCTCAGTGGAAAAAATTAACAAACACAAATTAACATTGTAAGAGTAAATATCTACAAATTCTTGCAAGTAATCCAGAGATTGTATGTGCCAATTTTAATGGAAGTAGGTCTGATACCAAAGAGCTTTGGAACATAATTCCTCCAATCCAAGTCTTTTTGCATTACATGGTATGAATATCCAGTTAGGGTCAGGGGCGGATTCTGGATCCTGTTGGAATGCAAATTTTTTGGACCAACCCAAAACAATGTTCCACATTGTTTCCAACGCATAGGAACAACATGAGTTCTTTGCTACCTGTCTCAATAGTCTCGACTATTTTAAATATTACTTATTATATCTTATAAAAATCAATTTTACACAAGCAAACGCAAAATGATATGACCGACGACACAATAATAATAACAAATTTTAATTATACATTCACTTTGAGGTTAGGATGCAAGAGATTTTATAAAGGTTTTATAGTGCCGCCATTCGCACACAACCACGTTAAACAACCGAATGATGCCATGATCAGCTGATATCTCTTTAGCCTTCTTGAACTTTTTGGATCATGGTTGTCACGTTGACCTAAAAATTTTATAGTTGGAAGAAAATTTTAGATGTATTGCATTAAAAAAAAAATACGTTAACGATATATTTTTTTTAAATGTAAACCTCCATTCTGACCACTCTCTCTTGCGTT
This sequence comes from Pissodes strobi, assembly GCA_016904865.1. Classification (NCBI taxonomy): domain Eukaryota; kingdom Metazoa; phylum Arthropoda; class Insecta; order Coleoptera; family Curculionidae; genus Pissodes; species Pissodes strobi. The sequence continues at coordinate 593,462 of MU182019.1, read as the reverse complement.
TTAATAATGTTAAAAGTAAAGTTTAATCATTGTCTTTATAAACAATGGTTTAATTATTTATAAATGATAAAACCCTTTTCTTAAAATAGGTAGTAAGTAGTTAGCCTCGGCTCAGGCCGAATTTAATCCTACATTGCTATTTAATTATTATCAGCTGTTTTGAAAGTTTAATTTCATATTACCATATAAGATCTGGCAACCTCTATTTTTTGGTGAATCTTTGTCAAAAAATGTTGTAGAGTGCCTAAATACTCATCGTTATAAAACAACTTTATCGTATATCGTTTCATTTTACAATGAAACATTATTTAAGCTTATTTGGGATAAAATTGTTGTATTATAAACTGCCATGTTTAAGTAAAGAATTCTTGTATCGTTTATCGCCGTCATTATGAGCAATTGAGTTGGAAAACATGAAACTAACTTGAAAAATGTGACTTTATTATTGAGAATTATATTGTGAAAGTATTGTCATATGCAGTAATAAACTATTAAAATCATTTAAAAAGAGAGAAATAAAAAAAATAGAAAAAAATTAGTGTTTACATGAAACTTAACCAAAATTAAAGCGCTTCATTATTTTGCCAGCCACATACCTACAATCTATCAATAAAATTTTCGGTGCAACAAAATTTGTGCTATCCAAACCTTCCAAATGATTTTACAAAATATCTATTAAACAACTGCTCTGGCTCTGCCATTAATAATAAGTCTCTATTTTTATAATAATGCATGCACATTATAGATTTATAACATGCTTAAAATATAATTTGGTTCTAATATTCTTCACTAAAAATAAAATGCGTTTTTAAACTGCTAAATGATAAAATGTTTTCATTGTGCTCGCAATAACAGCATTATAAAAAAATATGAAGCATTATACAACCATTTTGTAAGATTTTTGTAGTGCATCTTTAATCACATTTTATAGATATGTGACTACGTGACACACTATAAAACCATTTTATAGTAGCTGTATAAATGTGTATAAAATAGTCGTATAAGATTTGTATAAACTTTTAATAGAACTGTTATACTACCAATGCGGCCCTTTTTGGTTGTATAAGGATTATTTAATGGTTTTGTAGAACGTTATATAAGAATTAATTTTAGTATCTATAAGATATATCTTATAGTTGTTTATACAGACCTTATAGAATTTAATTTGCTACTTGGTGTATTTCGTCCGGTCCTAAGGCATTTTGCGTATCTAGTTCTTTAAGGATTTTACGATTATCACGGTGATGAAACTTGATTTCTGCCACGGTAGTGTTGATGTTTGATATGGTGGGGAGAGCCTTGCATTGGGGGGCGCCTAAGGTAGAGTGCGATGAAAACATTTTGGCGAGCATACCTTGCTTCTAAAACCATACACGCCAAGCTTTTGCAGCAATTTCCCGTGACTAACGCAGTCAAATTCCGTGACACAGTAACAGAAAACCGCTGCAACCGCCTCCCGGGCATTAAGGTTTAGGTAAACATCCACCAAAAGACTAAAAATGTCATCGCGCTGGTACCCTTGATGGGTTCAAAGCCAAACTGACTGCGGTGAGGGATTTTTTTATCCTTAATCTTAGAGAGTTAGGACAGCAGTGAGATAGGCCTAAAATTGCAGGAATTATCCAGCTCTCCCTCCTTGTGGAGAGGGATCACTCTAGCTCTCTTCAAGCTGGACGGAAAATGACCAGTAATCCAAGAATGATTTATGATCTATGAAAGAGCCTCAATAGCAGCCTCAGGAAGCGAGAAATATCTTTACTGATATTCCATCCTCGCCAGACGAAAGTTTGTTTTTTATTGCTAAAACGGTACCTGCTACCTCCAAAGGATAAGTGTGACGAAAAAAGAAAAACTGTCCAACAACGAGATTGCTCATGTACTCGGTTAATCCCGCTCGTTAAGTTTCCAGTGATAGAGCAAAAATAATCGTCAAGTCCATCTGGAGATATGTCCGGGATGGCTCCCCTGAGCTCACTGATGATGGCTCAGCTCTCTCTCTCTCTCTCTCTGCAGGTTCCCCGACGTGTCTAAACGGTCTTTATAGTACTTTTTTAGCCAACTCCTGTAGAAACTTCGATATATCTGAAAATAATTTAGAAATACTTCATCCTGGGTAAACTTCCTAATAGCATGCAGGCATCTCATTCATATTTGCAGAGGAAATCCTAAGACCCTTAGTTATCCAGGATTTTTACTTTTTTCCCTTAATTCTTTGCATATGAAATGCTTTCTTAAAGCATTTCTGGATAAGTGTGAAAATTTTCAAGTGGATCGTCAGATCGGAATATATCATTCCAAATAACATCAGAGCTATGTGATCAAACTTATTGAAATTTGTTTCACTAAAAAGCCTACCATATTTCGTCGCTTCAGAGCAGAACTAGCCTAACTCCAAAATTCTACATTTTTGGTTTTTAATGACTTAGGATACCAAAACAGAGTTTTATCCACAATACCGAAACAGAATATTTGCACTCGACGCGCGTTTCGCTAACCATGTTAGCATCATCAGGAGATGATTAAAACTAAAATTAAAACCTACCGAACTCCCTTTTATACTATTGTTTGCTTAATCAAGCGGAACTAAAAAGAAGCAATCCTGGGATCCCACTAGTCACGCTTGATCAACCAATACAATGGACTATACGGAATAGGCCCTCTATCTCTGTTTAAACTATTCTTACATTTAATAATTTCCATACTTTCATATGCGTCTAATAATCTCCTATCAGTTATATTATGAATTAATTTTAAATTTTTAATTGTTATTCTATGATTATTATCAAAAGCATGCTCGGCAACACTTGATTTTTCTGTTCTACCATACTTTAAATGAGCTATATGTTCTTTGAATCTCGTTTGTATAGATCTTCTAGTTTGCCCAACATATTTTTGGTTACAATCCATACATCCAATTTCATATATTCCACTTCTTTCTAATATTTCAATTTTGTCCTTTGGACCACCTAATAATTTCTTAATGTTAAACTGAGTCTGGTATACTACTTTAAAACCTACTTCCTTAAAAACTTTTTGGAGGCCTCTAGTATACTGAGGATTCTACGGTATCGAAATATATTTTGTATTTTCACCCTGATTAACGAAAGAAGTGGAATCACGAATGGTCGATATCCAGTTTAGCGTCGAGTTAGGTTAGTTCTGTTTACCAATATTAGTACAACATGACCGCGTCCTGGAAACAGATTTATTCTAACTAACTTGAAAAATGCACAGTTAGGAGCATTTCCTTTTGCACATTGGTGTTTTGATGAGTACATTGGATGCTTTCGAATAGTAAGAACGGTTGTCATTGTGTTAATTAAAAAGTTGCATTCGAAGAAGAAGAACTGAGAGAATCACGAAACTCGTAAGGTAGGAAAATAATTGAAGCATGGAAGTGTCAAAAGGAGTAAGTGCCAATTTGATATATTGAGGTTTGGCCTTAGAAACGTCGTATATGGCCTGATGAGGTTATGAGTGTCGCTTCTGGTATATCTGCAAGCTATTTCACATGAGGGGTTGTAAGTGCCTCCTGGCTGCGTCTGTCAGTGAGTCGACGTTAGTTTACGTTTGCAATCTTTATTTAATGTATAAAAATTTGTGAAAATCAGCAACTGTCTGCACTTATAGGTTCTTCAAAAAATCGAGAGAGTCAATGTAGGGTGATGTCTGCAAAAGCGTATAAAACGCGAAAAAGTGTTTTGAAACCGGAAAAGCAGGAACCATCCCGAGAGGCTAGTACATAAATGAAGCCATTTTGAATCTAATGGTCTAATGAAAGTTTCTCTTTGTAGCTTTCCTTCAAATGCAAGTTAAAATGTAAAAGTATAAACTGCGAAATACGATGAGCCCTATTTAAAGTTTTATGCTGAGAATTCAAAAGTACAAGGTACATATCTAATGGCATTTATCCACTTGACCAGAATGAAGTCCTCGCGGCTCATACGAGGATCCAAAGGAAAGTCAAAAGCAACACAGTCAGCTATACATTTCCTAATGATAATAATGAATTTGAAAAAGAGGTTTTTTTCAGCTTTTTGGACCGTTTTATTAAATGATTGTCACTAAATGACCAACGTTTCGGCACTAGTTTGTGCCATCGTCAGGGCCAGCAACCTAGAGTTGGGCCTTGTTGAACCCAGAGGGATCACAACACGTACACAAAAAAAAACAATAACAAACACCGACAACAGTTGCTCAGGTCACGTTCAAGGCTTACTGCGTGACCTGAGCAACTGCTGTCGATGTTTGTTATTGTTTTTTTTTGTGTACGTTTTGTGATCCCTATGGGTTCAACAAGGCATTTCATTTATGCTCCTCTAGGTTGCTGGCCTTGATGATGGCACAAACCAGTACCGAAACGTTGGTCATTTAGTGACAATCATTTAATAAAACGGTCAAAAAGCTGAAAAAACCTCTTTTTCTAATTTATGTGTTGGATGCGAAAAACTTCTACTAATAATGAATTTGTTCGCGTGTGTAAGAATACTTTTGCAGAAACATTTTGTGTCCCCATAAAAATTGAACATACTTGTTTCCAAGAGGAAAGTAGTAGAAACTTGTTGCAATGATAAGCGGACTAATCACATGAAACCAAAATATTCTGCGTTTGATAAAGAATGTATTATAAAGCATGTTAAGTCCATTCCGCGGCAAGACAGTCATTACGCAAGAGCAAAATCGACTCAGCAAGAACTTAAACACAAATCGGAATTTCTAAGCTTTTAAGAAGTTGTAACCTAAACACTGAGGTTACTTACAAATTTTACAGTTCAACATTCAAGCCAGCATTCTCAAACCTTAAATTCCATCGCTGGACACCTGTAACTTATGCGACAAACTAAACTGCAAAATCTTGGCTAATGTAGAATCTAGTAGCTCCGCTAAAATTGAACTTGAAGTTCACCACGGCAAGGCCCAACAAACTCAACAACTTTTAAGGAAAAATTTCAGCTGTTCTTAAGAAATTGATAGTAACGTATGTGTTTTATAAATGGATTTAGAACAGGTTTTATTGGTAACCACATTAACACACTCAGATATGTTTTATCTTTTGCAGCTCTCATACTTCAACTTTGGTATCCATATAGGAGACAGCAGAACGGCATTTATGTCATGAGGGATTAGCCGGACGTGGTTCCAATGAAATTACTTCTTGTTTGCTCTATCTTCTAAATGAAGGTGTTCTGACTTCCAGATCAAATTTGATAATATGGTCTGATAACTGTCAGGTCAGAACAAAATAAGGTCCTTCTTTTCGTTTTGATATTTTTTTATTGCCGATGGCTTATTTCAATCCATTGAATTTCTTATGTCAGAAAAAAGTCATATTGCCATGTCACGATTTCTTTAAAAACCTTGCCTTTACTGCACAACGAAAAAGAGATTCGGATTCTGATTAGAATTAACTTTTCCTACTTTTCTGGCAAAGTTTGCCTTAGCTTTGTTGTTTGTTTTAAGTAACTTAAACAATCTACAAGTAAGTTCATTTAGGTTTTTGTATCGTTTTCCAGTTAATTGTCTAGTTTTTTGTAAAATAATTTGTATTTATTAACTCTCATTAAAATCAAAATAAATAGTTTTAGAAAAATGTGTTTTGATTTTACTCTAAAAATCAAAAAATAAGCGGTGCAGAACTATCCTAAGTCACATGTCAGATAACCCAAACTATGCTCTATCCAGATTTTTCCAAAGTATACAGAATACATTCTTTTGGACTAAACTATATTATAAAGCTTCACCCTTAATGTCAATATTATAATTTGTATAAACCTGAATGTGAAGTGAAAAAAACCCCCTCCTGTAAAATTTAATTTTTGCAGTTACTTCTGCTCTGAAGCGACGATTTATATTTTGGTTTTCTCTTGTGTAGACCTAACACAACTCTCCCTAGAATGGCTTCATGATCTAATAGACCCGATGCTGTGACAGAACAGACGAGACTATTTGGGTTCAACGATGATTTGGTGGATGGAATTAATATTGTTGAGATAAATTTCGACAATCTATTAAATGTGGCAAGATGAGCGAGTCATGATGAGATATATACCATATTTAAGTGCTTAGTTATATTTTATTTCCGTGATCATTGTCATATTGATATCAAATATTGGAAAATGGTGTTACCTGAAATGTTAATAAATAAATAAATTACGGAACACTCTCAGAAGGGATCACTGATGTAGCGAATCAGGTAGGTATGTGTAGATAAACTGAACAAGAAAAACAGACAGATTTCCATAAAATTATATTATTTTGAATTATTGTTGTAAATTATACAATATCGAAAAGTTATATAAAATTTAAGCCCTGTATCTTAATATAAACTGTTTTTACAATAAAAACCACTGGACATCTCACAAAAATAGCTAATCTGCACCTAACAGAAACGTTGCTTAACAATTTTAGTGATGTACTTAATTATATTATTTATAAAATGATGAACACCTAGCAGCAATCCACAATTTCATTAAACTGCAACATTGAAAGCAATACTTTATATATAATATGAAAATAAATTATGGACAACTTTCAAACGTCAGAGTGTCTATTAAATTGTCATATTCTGGAAATATAATCAGAAAATAATTATTACTTCTGCCTGATGTTCAGGTATGATGGCAAACTATGAGGATGGATAGAACGCGCCATTATTGATGTAGGTCAAGAAATGGGGTGTTGAACGTTTTGATTACAGACACCCATAAAGTTATTAAAAAGTAAGCTGCAACAACAAAATTGAAGCTTTTTCCACAATTGGATTACAAACGTGAAGCTGATCTACCACATTTGATAGCATTTTAACCCTAGAATACCAGACTATCGTAAATATTACGACGCGCATTCTATTTACCTAAAAATACCAACACTCCGTCAAGGGGCCGTGTAGTGGCCTTGAATAGCTTCCTCCCCACTATTATTCTTTACGTTGATACACATGTAATTTCGGTTTTAGTGTCACTTATGCAGTTAGTGCTAGTGAAGTCGTCAAATTTACGATAGTCTGGCGTTACCGTTGGCATGAATTGCAGTCTCAACACAAAACGCTGGCCACTGGCAGTATTTTATGGCATGTTGAATATGGCCTCAATAAACTCCTATGCTCTCTATTGCACCAATACAGCTAAGGTAAATAAAAAAAAAACAATATCCCGTCAAGAATATATGTTGGAACTAAAAAATACTTTGATACGGCCTTGGCTAGAACAAAGAAAATATATACCCACTTTACAACGCTCAGTTCGGCAGAGTATTTATAAAATCTTAGATTTAGATATGCATGAACAAAGGACCACTCAAGTTGAAAAGAAGCGTAAAGTTTGTTTCTTTTGTCCAACCAATCTTCAACGACTGACCACCACATATTGCATGCGATGCAATCGTCCAATTTGTGGTCAGCATCGCTCAGATAAATGTACTGCCTGTGCTGAACAGTAAAATCTAAATATTTCTTTGCACTTTGATTTTGTTATTAAGATGTTAGAAAACGCTTTATTTTATTGAAAATAAAAAAATAAAGAATTTTTAAAAATGTATATTCTATTATTTCAAAACTCGTCAAATTTACGAATGTCTGGCGATTACGTATGGAAAAGTAAGTCTGGTGCTCTAGGGTTAATCAAAATCAATTTCTGATATAATTTCTTAAAACACAACAATAGACACCTTATATGAAGAAGGTATACATAAATGCAGTTGTTTCTCGCACCGATATTTTTTATTGATTGTTCTTTGATCTTCTATGCTAATATTTTATTGTAAGATTTTACAACGTTTTGAGAGATAAACAGAGGGAGGCAAATTGAAGGTCAAACTTCCAAGTGTCCTCTTCTTATTTCCACTTGATTTTCACTGACTTCGATAACTAAATTTCATATAACATTCAATATCTTTCTTTTACTTTAAATAATAATGTTCACCAAAAAATATCACTATTTTTACTTACTAGATCTACTTTGGTAATATGTTGGACCCTTCAGGTTTATGGGAGACGGAAATATATTGTTTTTCCAATTTTGAAAAGCGGCTAATGTGTAAATTTATGTTTACCTTCACATATGCATAATATTCTACATTTGGGAAAAAAATAAATAATATAATCTAATAAGTTCATATAAAATAACTGAAAATGAGTGAAAATTTTATAATTACCAATAAAGCTAACACTTAAGTATAATAATTTTAAAATATCTTGACATGTTAAAGAACCAGCATTCTTTTGTACATGTTAAATGCATGAAAAACTAAAATTACGGCATGTGATTCCCTAAAGAATTGTGCATTTGAGTTTCTTTTTCTTGTTTTTGTCTTTTCCTCTGCCATTACTTGTTTTATTTTCCTCCTTCTTCCTCGCCCTGATTTCTCTCATCAGATCATAAAAGACCTGAAATAATATTAATAAATACACTCATGTGCAATAAAAACGGTCACTACAAAATTTTGATTAAGTTTTAGGCTTGATAACTTTTTAATTTTTAGGCCGATTTTAGTGATTTTTTTAAAGAACTGTAGGTACAACTATCCTTATTAACATGTTTTTTACACATTTTAAAAAACATTGGTTATTCGACATATTATACAAGGATAATCGAGATGTTGTTTTTTTATCTAATTTCAACACACCCTGTGGAATAATCAAGTAGCAAAATTTTTACAAAACATCAATTTTTGTTTAAAGTGATTTATTTATTCTTTACGTTTTGTTTTTTGGTTCATGTCAATACATGCCTTTATTCTCACCCAAATGCAAAATGATCTTGGTTATCAATAATTTAAAGTTTTACATAATTTCTAATTCAATATGAATTCAGTATTTTCTTTGGCAAGGTGGCTATGTTGTCCATTGTTATTTGACACTTTATTGTCAGTTTGACTGTATGTTTGTGCATTTACAATGGTTTTAAGTGCTTTATCTTGATGCAAAATAATGCCCGACCACATTCAGCAATGTGCGTAACTGAATATTTGCTAGAAGTGGGGATTGAAAAAATGAACTGGCCAGCATGTTCTCCAGATTTCAACACTATAGAGCATATGTGGGGTATGCTCGGAAGACGCGTTAGAGGTCCAGAAGTGGTACCAGCTACATTGAACGAGCTTCGTGCGGTACTTCAAGAAGAATGGAGGAATATTCCCTAAAACGATATTCGCGGGCTCATTGATGGCATAGACCGACGTGTGCAGGCCAGTAACTAGAACTAGACGAGGCAATACAAAGTACTGGTCCATGTTTAAGTTAAAATGCTTAATTTAAGTAAATTAATTTAGAAACAAAATTAACTACCAATTAAATTTTGATTAGTACCAATAAAAAATTTAAATCATTGATAGCGAAGATATTTAGCATTTGTGTGAGAATAAATGCATGTATTGAGGTGAACCAAAAAACAAAACGTAAAGAATAGATGACTTTAAATGAAAACTGGCATTTTGGAATAATTTTGCTACTTGATTATTCTACAGGGAGTTTTGAAATTAGATAAAAAAACAACATTTTGATTATCCTTGTATAATATGTTTTAAAATGTGTAAAAAACATGTTAATAAGGATAGTTGTACCTACAGTTCTTTAAAAAAATCACTAAAATCGGGCCAAAAATGAAAAAGTTATCAAGCCTAAAACTTAATAAAAATTTTGTAATGACCGTTTTTATTGCACATGAGTGTATTAAGACATAAAACCAATTAACTACCATATACTATTCACAATATATATTTTTTTTATATATAGAAAAATTACACATAACAAATAACGACACTAATTCTTATTTGCATGCCATGGAGGCTCGACCCTGACATGTAATGCTACTCTTAAGCTATTTTATAATTTGGGCTCGCACTGGTCCAATCCTCAAAACTAGCAACGTAATGTAAGAAGAAAATTCTTTTGAATATTATTTGTTTACATGATTTTTGAAACGTAAATATTACCATGGAAGGCAATGAACTTGATGTGAATACAGCTGTACGAAATGTAAACAGAAATATGATGAAGGTTTCTATAATTGTGACTCTTGTTTGAAAAAATTACACTAAAGGTGCAGTAATGTTACTTCTTCAGAGGCAAGATGCATACAACTCCAGAAAAGAGTGCTTTATTGATCTGTGAGGATTGTAAGCAGTTGATAACAAGATTACCTTATATGCTTAAAATAATGGAAGATATGAAAAAGGATGTTGAATCTTTGAAGCTTGAGGGAAAATTATGCTGCTGTAGTGAAACCAAAAACAATAAATCCAGCAAGTAAAGCTAAAGAAATCTTGCCAACCTTAATTTTAAAACAAAAACAAGCCAAAAATGAGAAGCAAGTAAGACAGAAACTAAAAAGTCTATAAATCCATCGGCACTGAGTGTTGGAATAAGAAATATGACAAAAACTAAGCAAGGAAACATTGTCATTAAATGTGATACAAAACTAGACATGGAAAAGTTTAAATTGGAAGCAGGAAACAAACTTTCAGGAAAATGTGAGTTCGAGTCGCCAAAAAAAAATACTTCCAAGAATTAAAATTATTGGATACACAGTACACTGGCAATAAATCCTTGGAAACCATTGAAGGAAGTATACAAACGCAAAACCGATGAATAGACACTACAGATCACGTGAAGGTCACCTATTTAAGAAGATTCAATAATAAGAATAGTGCAACCATCTATGCTGAATGCTCTGGTATAAGAAGGTGTACATCAATTGGGAACGTTTGCCAGTGTATGAGAACATAAATGTGTTAAAATGTTATAACTGCCAAGGATTTAATCCCAAAAGTGACAAATGTAAAGAGGACAAAGTGTGTTGGAAGTGCGGTGCATGTGATGAAGAGCATAGTGTTGCTGAATGCCAGGGTGGAAATAAAAAGTGTATTAATTGTATAACAGCAAACAGACAATATAACCTAAATTATGCTACAGATCATGGGGTAAGAGATTCTGATTGTCCATCGCTTAAGTACTTTGTTGATAGACTTAGAAGTAACATTGATTATAGTACACAGAACTGAAATGCCACAGTTGAATTTAAGTGATATGATTAATAATAGTAAACTTAATGTAGCTCATATAAATGTGCGATTAGTTCTACCTAAAGTTTATATTTTAAATCATGATATTGACATTTTGGCAATTGCAGATGAGGCAGTAAATGTTACAAATTTTAGGCTAGTGCGGAAGGACTTTTGTATGTTAAAAATACAATTGGGTTTTTAGAGATTAATGATTGCAAGACAGAATATTCCGAACAGATTTGGGTGAATTTCAAAATAAAAAACACAAAAGCCATTTTAAGTTTAATTTATCGTCCACCAGAGCGCGATACTGTGAAAGACTTTCTCAGCGCGTTTGAAGAGAATACCTGTAAAAACTTGTTAAACTGTGATAATTTTGTTTGTGTGAGCGATTTTAAAGTAATTTTTTTAGACTTAGATTGTATAAATACACAATGTTTTCATTTGCTTTTAAATGCTTATAATCTCATTCAACTAATAAATGAGCCAACGAGGCGGGGAACCAGCAATGCTAGCCTAATTGATATGATTTTGTGGTCTAATGCTGATAGGGTGGAGGATTCTGGGGTCTATCATGCCTTTAACGTTTCAGATCATTTTCTTATTAAGTGCAAATTATGTTTAGAGATTTTTAAACTTAAGCCTTTCTTTTCTACATGTAGAGATTATCGGTATCTTGACCAAATTGCTTTTTATAGAGATCTTCAAAATCTGCCCTTTAATGATATTTTTTATTTACCAACCATTGACCAAAAGATAACTACTTTTAACTTTTACATAACAGAGCTATTTAACTTGCAAGAACTTTTCGAATCACCAAAAAATGAGCCCCGTGGTTAACAGAAAATATAAAATTTAGCATGTCACTTCGTGACAAGGCATTATCAAAATGTAAAAAGAGAAAGACACCTGAAAATTGGGAGTCTTATCGTCAGCTTCGAAGCTTTGGGTCTTCAGCTATTGTGAGGGAAAAGCGAGCCTACCTTGCGAACGGTATTCGAAATAATGAACCAAAAGTCAATGGAGATTGCTCAAAAATAAAGATGCTTATTCTCAAACTAAGATTAGTCTCAGACCAGCTGGGTACCCCAGATGAAATAAATAGCTTTTTTGCTAATGTTGATCAGTGCAGTTCCCCTAATTTAGATACTCTAAACTTCTATCTGAATAATACAAAAAATAATGTTGCTAAATTTTGGTTTAAACTGGCAACAGGAGAGGAGGTGGAGATGGAGAAAGCAATATCGTTCATCAATTCCGCGGCTGTTGGTTGTGATGAAATCGGTTTATCAATACTCACACGCTGCTGACGTCCCCATATAATATCAATAATTATTCATATAACTAACTTTTGCATTGAAACCAGTACATTTCCCGGATGTTGGAAAACATTACATGTGTTGCCTCTCCCTAAGGTGAACTCAGACACTTAAGGCCAATTAGCATACTACCAATCCTCTCTAGGGTAATTGAAAAGGTTTTGGAGGCCCAAGTAAATGCGCATGCTACATGCAATCAAATACTTCCTGCCTTTCAGTCTGGCTACCGAAAGGATTACAGCTGTACAACTGCTTTACTAAAAGTAACGGATGACATTCTGGAAGCATCAGACCGTGGTAAGTAAATTGCACTTGTCCTTCTGGATTACTCAAACGCCTTTGATCTCCTCAATCATAATCGTTTGTTGGCAATTTTGCACTATATTGGCTTTGAGGATAGTGCAGAACATTTGATGCATTTTTACCTTGCAGTTATAAGGCAGGCGGTAAAAATAAATGGGAAGATATCGGGGATAATGGACTTAACTTGTGGTTTACCCCAAGGGTCAATATTGGGCCCATTCATGACCTGAACGCCTTTAAAAGGGCAACAGAGGCTAACTGTGTGGAAATCAATCCCGTGAAGTCCCAGCTCTGGCTTTTTGATTGAAAGCAGTGATCTGAACAGGGAGCTCCTAAATGTCAGAATCAACAACAAACTCTTAGTGTCTGCAACTCTTGGGAATCACAATGGACAACAGCTTGAGATTTAACAGAGCACATAAATAACTGCATGAAAAGTTTGTTTTTGTTTGTTTGCTTTTTTGAGTTGTCCATAATTTTCGTTTATTTACGATTACCATCGTACAAAACCGAAAACGCCGGAAAAATAATAACTTTGTCATGGGAAAAGCACATTTCCGAGGAGATGAAGATTTTTCAGGATCAATGCAGAAGGAGCTTTTTTATCTGGGTCGCGTTAGAATGGGGGTAACCCCTAGCTTTATTGAACAACATATCAAAAAGCAGTGCCCTGAAATTAGGGACCTTAAAGTTGAAACTTTGCCTGTTAAAGGTGAGACTATCTCTTTTAAGATAAGTATACATTCTGATTGTAGGGATGATTTTTTGAGACCTGATATTTGGCCTAAGGGGGTCATTCTGCGAAAATTTTGGGTAAACAAACGTAAGCCTGAAAATTTTCAAAGAGACCAGGGCAATCAAACCCTAGTTTAATAAACGGCTCTTCTCATCCAAGCATTTCTGTTTACTATATTAATACAGGTGGTATGAGAACAAAAATAAAAAGTTTTCAACAAGCATTGAGTTGTTGCTGTTATGACATTATTATGATAGCAGAAACTTGGTTAACATCTGACTTTTCTGATGCCGAAGTTGGAGTCTCAAATTATGACTTATATAGATGTGACCGTGAGTCAGGTTCAAATACCTTAAAGGTGCGTGGGGGTGGGGTATTGATCGCAGCTAAAAAACATTTATTCACACAAAAAATTATTATTCCCTCTGTTGAAGCTGATATTTATCAGGTTTACTTAACATTCAGTGTAAAAAATCAATCTTTTGTTGTTGGCTGTGTCTATATACCATCTCCATCGCCTTACCATGCTTATGTAGCACATTGTGATTCTCTAGATTGTGTAATTGATGAGTATTCTGATAGTTTGTTTGTCCTGGCAGGAGATTATAACTTGCCTCAGGTTAGATGGGGTAATGATGATCTTGGTCTGACTGCTGATTATGAGCATAATGACTCGGTAAATATTATTGCCAACTATTTTAGTTTCCACAATTTTTTTCAAAAGAATATGGTTTTGAATAACAATGGAGTTCTTTTGGATCTGGTATTTACTAGTTTGAATTCAATTGAGGTAAGACCTGCTGTGGACACAATTTTTGAAAATAGCTTACATCACACAGCTATTAGCTTTGACATTTATTGTGAGGAAGACTGTGAGGTAATGAATTATGAAGAGTATTTTTATGATTTTAAAAATGGTGATTTTCTTTCAATTAATTATCATTTGGCTAGCATAGATTGGGATGCTTTGTTTAGTAATAAAACAACTAATGAAATTATAACTTTATTTTATGATATTATATACTCTTTAATAGAACAATTTATCCCTCTAAAGAAATATAAAACTTCTACTTTTCCCTCTTGGTTCTCTTCTGAACTTCGCCATTTGATAATACAGAAAAAACAAATACATAAGAAGTTTAGAATTAGTGGGTTACAGGTGGATTATGAGCACTTTATGTCCTTAAGACATCAGTGTGAAGTTTTGAGGGATGCTTGTTATGAACAGTACATCAATAGAATGGAGAGCAACCTTTCTGCGGATCCAAAGTATTTTTGGTCATTTATCCAAAGTAAAAGAGGGACATTTAATATTCCTTCTAGAATGACCTATAATGGCAAGGTTAGCTTGAATGCAAATATGTTTGCTGAGTGCTTTTCTTTGGTATACTCAGATGAACAACTCAATACTGTACCTTCTTTTAATTTTGAAAATTCAATTTGTTTAAGTGCTGTATCATTGTCAGTAACAGAAGTATATGATGTTATTGTTTCCTCTAAGAATAGGATGTGTTCTGGACCAGACGGAATCCCAGCATTTTTTCTTAAACAATGTTCGTGTACAGTTACGAGACCCATATGGATTATTTTTAACTCTTCTCTTAGTTCGGGTTGTTTTCCGGCCCATTGGAAGAAAAGCTTTTTAAAACCGATTTTTAAATCTGGGAATAGAAGTGACATGACCAACTATCGTGCGGTTTGTAACCAATCAGAGTTACCAAAATTACTGGATTGTCTTGTTGGTAGGAAAATAGCATGGAATTTTAGAACTGTTTTTAATCTGGAACAATTTGGATTTGTGAAGGGAAGATCAGCTGATGTCAATTTGGTTTTATATGTTAAACACATATACAATAGTTTGGAGAGGGGATCTCAGGTTGACTCGATTTATACAGATTTCTCTAAAGCTTTTGATCGGGTCGATCATGGGGTCCTCTTAGAAAAACTAAAGGCTCTAGGTATTGTTAACCCTCTTCTTCAATGAATATCGGAGTTTGTTGGAGGAAGAACTCAGGTGGTCAATCTTGGAGGCTCATTATCGGAGGAAATATGTGTGCCGTCAGGGGTACCACAGGGTTCCCATTGTGGCCCTGTTTTGTTTTGCCTTTTCTTGATTGATTTGGTGGACTATCTGAAAAATTGCAGTGTTTTGATGTTCGCAGATGATGTAAAACTCTTTAGAACCATTGAGTCTTTGAATGATGCTGTTCTTCTACAGGAGGATCTTCAATCGTTTTTTGATTGGTGTACTTTAAACAAAATGTCACTTAATATTGACAAATGCCATAAGATTACTTTTTCAAGGCAAAGAAAAACTATAAATTTTATTTATTCAATAAATAACTCTCCAATTAACTCTAAAGCAGAAGTCTCTGACTTGGGAATCTGGATGGACTCAAAATTATCATTTGAGAGCCACATCAATCAGGTAACGAATAGGGCAATGAGGGTGCTTGGTTTTGTTCAGCGTTCAACTGTTGACTTGTCCTTGTTTACTTTTAGAATGCTTTATTGCTCCCTTGTTAGGCCAATTTTGGAGTATGGGTCAGTTGTTTGGTCCCCATCTTACAATTGTTACATTGAACAGCTAGAGAGGGTCCAGAATAAATTTTTGAGAATTGCTGCATTTAGGAGTGGATATCATAGGGATGAATATAACTATCAATGGGTAAGGGATAGTCTAAATTTGCCAACACTAGAATCAAGAAGAATTCTACTAGATCTATGTTTTTTACATAAGGTAATAAATGCTGCTATAGACTGTCCTCAATTGTTGTCACATTTTAAACTTAGAGTTCCTTCGCGAAATAACAGACAGTCAGAAACTTTTATAGTACCATTTCACCACACTAACTATGGCATGAATGAACCAACTACACGACTGGTTCGCAGGGCTAATGGCCTGCTGGGACAAATAAATTTGTTTGACTCTAAATTTGGTAACTTTAAGAACAAACTGAATCAAATTTTGTAAAATATTCTATCATCAACCCAGTTGTTCCCTTGTAAGTGGTTCTTGGCTGTGTTAATAGATTTAGTGTAGTTACTGTGATTTTGTTTTGTGATATGTGATACTTTTTACGTAATATGAATGTAATTTATTATATTTTGTATGTATATTTTAATAACTACAATGTAAATGGATTCCGTTGATAAATAAATAAATAAATAAATAAATAAATAAAAGGGCTTTTGCAAATCTTAAACTTATTTACAGTCAGAGATCACTTCTTAATGAGAGTTTAAAAAAGATGTTATGTGACTATTGAATTATCACATTTCAATTATGGTGACGCATTGTATTCCCTGCCTTCTCGCTTTTGATACTAAAAGAATTCAAATTATGCAAAATTCTTGCGTAAGATTAATAGGGGGAATATGGGGTCACGATAGAGGTGTAAGTGCGACAAAGTGCGTGGGATAAAGTGGTTAAACATGGTAGAAAGACGTTTGCTTCATAGCCTTGTCCTTTTTAATAATACTATATGTAGGAAAAGACCTGATTATCTTTATAAGATTAAATTCAGATTTGATGCACATAATTTAGATCTCAGGCATAAATATTTCATAACCCCCTAAACATACAACAGCTCTTTATGAGCGTTCTTTTAGTCACCAAATTGCCTACTTATATAACAAAGTGCCATTGGAATTTTAAAATATTTCTGGACCCAGATTTAAAGTTTATCTTAAAAGTAATATTAAAAACTTCCTTTAGATTCCTAATAACCTCATCCTACTGTTTAACGACTCTCATAATGTATTATTATCATAGATAACCACCTCATATATTTGTGCATTATTACTATAATTTGTATTACAATTTTCTTTTAGTCTTTTTATTCTTTAGTGTTGATATTTTGCAGATTTTTCTCTGTACAATTAATTATAAATTACCACAGCAGGTTTAGGTCCATTATTGTTATTATTGTTCAATGTTCATATTACTTTCTTGTCTTGTAAATTATATTTGTCTTTAGTGTTAGTAAATATACTTTTATATAATTTTAGTTCTGAGTTAAGAATGTTATGATGTGCCTAGGTTGAGATAGGAAGTTCAACTTCAACTCCGCCTTTTGTAATGTTTTTTTTTAATGTTGCAATAAAGTCATTTATTATTATTATTATTATTATTATTATTATTATTATTATTATTATTA
>MU182019.1:526180-565124 GCA_016904865.1 Pissodes strobi | reverse complement strand
CGCCCCCCCCCCCCCCCCCGGTTGTCCAATAGCTTTAGTTTTTTAGCACCTTCTTGCACCCACCTAGCACTACATAGCACCCAACTTACCGAGCTAGCACCACATCTCCCAGTGAATTACATAGCATTTTTACTGTCTACTATACACTAGCACTATCTAGCACCCAAGTTACAAAGCTAGCACCAACCCACTTGTCGAGTTTTAGGACAGCTTTACCGGGGGGGGGGGGGGGCTAATGTAACACTTGCTTCCCCATTATCTCATTGATTAATAAATTTTAGCGCCAAGTACGTTACACCTAGCACTACCTAGCACCCAACTTACAGAGCTAGCACCACACCCCCCAGTGAATTACAGAGCATTTTTACCGGGAATGTAACGCGAGCCTCTCTCCGTTTTTATATTGCCCTTTAAACTTTGGCACTGTCTACTATAAACCCAGCACTATCTATTATCTAACGTACAAAGCTAGCACAACACCACTTCCGATAAAACTGTACTAAAACTTGAGAAGTGGTTGAGTTTTGGGCGCGGCTAATGTAACACTTGCTTCCACGTTATGGTATTGATTTCAAATTTTCACCCAACTTACAGAGCTAGCACCACACCCCCCAGCGAATTACAGACAATTTTTACCGGGAATGTAACGTGAGCCTCCCTCCGTTTTTATATTGCCCTTTAAACTTTGGCGCTGTCTACTATAAACCCAGCACTATCTATTATCTAACGTACAAAGCTGGCACCACACCACTTCCGATAAAACTGTACTAAAACTTGAGAAGTGGTGTGGTGCTAGCTTTGTAAGTTGGATACTAGATAGTGCTAGGTTTATATTAGACAGTGCCAAAGTTTAAAGGGCAATATAAAAACGGAAGGAGGCTCGCGTTACATCCCCGGTAAAAATTATCTGTAATTCGCTGGGGAGTGTGGTGCTAACTCAACTCCGTAAGTTGGGTGCTAGGCAGTGCTAGGTGTAACGTACTTGGTGCTAAAATTTTAAATCAATACCATAACGGAGAAGCAAGTGTTACATTAGCCCCCCTCGGTAAAACTGTCCTAAAACTCGGGAAGTGGGTTGATGTTAGCTTTGTAACTTGGGTGCTAGATAGTGCTAGGTGTATAGTAGACAGTGCTAAAGTTTTAAGGGAAATATAAAAACGAGGGGGGGGGGGCTCGCGTTACGTTAGCCCCCCCGGTAAAAATGCTCTGTAATTCAGTGGGGGGTATGGTGCTAGCTCTGTAAGTTGGGTGCTAGGTAGTGCTAGGTGTAACGTACTTGGTGCTAAAATTTTAAATCAATACGATAATGGGGAAGCAAGTGTTACATTAGCCCCCCCCCCCGGTAAAACTGTCCTAAAACTCGAGAAGTGGGTTGGTGCTAGCTTTGTAATTTGGGTGCTAGATAGTGCTAGGTGTATAGTAGACAGTGCTAAAGTTTTAAGGGGAATATACAAACGGGTGCCAAAAAACTAAAGCTATTGGACAACATGGGGGGGCACTGTAACGGACCCTTCTACTCCCGTAATTTAAATGATTTATCAGACGTTTATTTACTGTACTTCAATCTTCAATGAGATTGATTCGTTGCAGTAGTTTCATTACGATACAGTGAAGTTTATAAGTTTTATAACATAACCAATACAAAATGCAATATCACAAAAATATTCGGCACTCCGGCACTGGTTTATCCTTAATGTATGGGGTTTTCTTTAGAATCAAACGAAAAATAATAAATCAAGTTTCTCAATGTTCAAAGCATCAAAGCACAACTATCAATGGTTTTAAAACATCCGAAAATATCATTAAAAAGCTGAAACACACAACGAAAACATAGAAGATGCAATGACAGCAATGGCGAAACGAAGGTCGTTCGCAAGAATAATAAATCACTAGTTTATTATTCTTGAGCTGTTCATCGCGCAGCAACGTCACAGCGACAACGACGAGGGGACCGAACGGCACGGGCGATAGTAAATAAACATGAAAGTACGACATCCACCCCACAGTTCCGTTATAGGTCTTAAATAAACCAGTAAGAATGCACAAAAGTGACAGTTAATGGGTGGAGCTAAATGCAATTAATGAAATTTAAAAAGAGCCAGTAACTGCTTCTGCTAGATAGGAACTGATTTTGGGCATTCTTTAGGTTTGTTTGGGCTAGTTTTATTCGGTTGCGCCTAAGAAGAATAATTTCCGAAGCGAGCGGAGAGGGCTCTAGAGTTGAGCGGGCATTAGATTGTTGTTGTTGAAAACCCAAACTAACATTGATGACCAACCCAAACACCATATCTTTAGGGTCTAGCGAATCGCTGTCAACTAGTCCGTAGCACAGTGGTTAGATGCTGGGTCTACGATACCCGGATTCGACTCCAGTGGCAAGACGTGATTTTCATTTTTAATATTATGTGTAAAAAGTTATTTTTTCTTCATTTTGAGCATGCCTTCGGTTAGTTAGTTTTGGTTAATTTTAGTTCGTTGCGTCCCTGTAGCGAGCTAACCGAGACTCGCGTCTACCTACCGCAAATTTTTGTATCTTCGGATCTGCCCATTTGGCAGTAGCTCAGTGTTATTCTAATATTACACTTCACGCATAGCCCGCCGCTGGCTTCGCTCGCTACAGGGGCGCAACGAACAGAAACTAACCCAAATCACCTCCAAAATCAAGGAAAACACTTTTTACAAATATAACCTCAAGAAAATACTGTGTCCCTTACTATACTCTTAAAAATATCTGCACAAAATTTTATGATGATCGGAACAGTTTGTGCGTGAAAGCGTAAGAAACAAATAAACAAACACATTCGCATTTATAATTCTAAATTAGGTTTCTTTAATAATACTCACTGGCAGCTTCGAAGTGGATTAATTAATTGCACAAATTCGATACGAAACTCTAATGCCACCAGGCATAACATCCACCTATGGACACAGCGTATTCACTATCAGCTAGTCATCCTTTGATTTGGGAAAGTGAATAATCAAATTTTGCAAATTTTAGAAGAGGGCTATGACTCAATATTGTTTTAAACGTCTGGGCTTCTGAATAATACTTTTGACAGTTTGTTTAATTTAAAATAATAATATGCTTTTTTATCGTCTAAAATTCGTTTAAAAACGATTTTAAATGGCAAAATTTTATAAAAATTCGAAAATGCAAACTTTTTTAGGATGATAGCTGAGGCTTCGGACGAATTTGTGGATTTTGAAGCGAAAATTCATTTTAAATTCAACCGTCCATTAAAAATAAGCTGTGCTATGAATCCAAATCACTGATCTCAGTGATCCAAATACACTGCGAATATAATATAATGAAAATAAAATACCGCCCTAGCGGCTAGTTTTTTAGGAGCACTATTTGAGTCGTTGCAATCGTGGTTGTCCTGGATTAGCTTGCTCCTCAATGCGTACCGGTTATAATGTCACATCGCGTTTACATAGTCCGTCCCCATATTTCCGTCCCATTTGCCGTGATTTACTCTCATACCGCCGCGTAAGATGTTTACACATCAAAAGAACTTTGAAGAATATATGAAATAGCACGTACGCATGGGTGAGGGCTCAAAATTGCGGTGGGTAGACGTGAATCAAAGCGAGCGGAGAACCATGTGAGAAGTGGAATATTAGACTTTTTTGGCAATAATGTGATGCTCGCGCAACTCTGAAGCCCTCTGATGCGCATTTAAAGATCCTATACACAAATAGTGCACTATGTAAAAATCAACCTCTCCTATTGGTCGATCCATCTCGTTTTACTATATGTCTGCGTGATGCAATCGATTTATGTAAAGAGCTCTCGTAGTGTAGAGGTTTATACAACTGGGTCTCACCTGGACGGCCTAGGTTCGAACCCCGTTGCTGTTTTATTATTTTTTTAAGATTATGTTTCTAAACAGTTTTTTTTACTTGATTTTGGGTATGCTTTAGGTTAGCACCTGGTTAGTTGCCTTTTCTTGAGCCCCCGTAGCGAGCGAAGCGAGCGGAGGGCCATGGGGATCGACCAATAGGCAAGGCCGATTTTTATATATTGCATTATTTGTATAGGATCTTATAATGCCTCTGATGCAGTAGGGGAAAGTCCTGTCATGTGTTTCCCTCGCTTATCTACCTCCGCCCATTAACTGTCACTGTTGTGCATTCCTATTGCTTTAATTAACACCCATAACGGAACCGTGGGCCCGGGTGGGTGTACTCTCGCAATGCTTCTCTAGTTTATTATTCTTGATATGTGTAGAAAGACATACATAAACATGCAAAACCTCGAATTTTAAAACGCATCGTGCACACTTATCTATCTGTTATAAGTTACCTTCTCTTGTATATTTGTAGTTTCCTCACTAATCCATTCCACTGAAATAAATAATGTTTGGCGTGTATAAAAATACCTTTATGTAAACGCAGCCAATTTTGTATCGTTTTTTGAGATCTGGCAATGGGGCAGGAATCCTTATGTCAATAGTGACGTTGACAAGGCTGTGGCCGTGTCAAGTGTCAAAAATCAGCTGATGCTGATGATTGGTTGAGGTTCGAGGCTGTCATCACTAATCATTGTCATTTTTAAACAACAAAAATACATCGAATTGAAGTTGTTATTTAATTAAAATCAATAGATAAGTAATTTGTAATGCATAGGTGTGTAAAATTTATGTGTGTACTTCTTAAATGTAGAGCAGCTTAGATCTTAAGGTGTTTTCGCTTGTATATTAGAGTGAGATCCTAGATAACTCCCAAATAAGGCAGGGCATTGCTTATTATTATATGGATTTATTCCTCTTTTGTAGTAAGCTTTTCATACATTGATGTAGGTATGTTATTTCTTGTTATAGTTTAAGATTAATTTATTTTTATTGGTCTGATTACTGCCGGGAGTGCTAGGGAATATTTACTTAACTGCCTTTACTCCTTATATGGAAAATAGATAAATTCTCCATAATTAAAGTTGATCTAAAATATTTGAGATCTCATTTGTAATGATGTCTACCTCTGGTTTGTGCTGAGACTTGACAACAGGCTGATAAAGTAAAAGCAAAGTGAGAACCAATTTCATGTAAAATGGATGTTTCTGTACAATGTAACGACATTATAAATAACTCAAAAAACATTAATTTTTTTGTACTATAAAACAAGTTTATGTGCTTTGCATAAAATGTATTACAATTTTGAGGTGTTATATAGGCATCAGAGTAGACTCCTATAAGAGAAATTCCATGTGAAAAGAATCGCATTAACACATTTTTAGACGTTAAGGTATTTATATTCATCGCATCCTCTGAAAATTAGCATACTTATTTGTCAAATTATCAGGTGCATACAAAAATATCAACAAACTTTTATCTTCCTCAAGATCTCAAAATTTAACTGCAATTTAAGGTTTGGAGCTCAAAAGTTGAAATAATTACCTTAGTCACACTGGTCTCATTTTGCTCATACCTATTTAACTTGGGAAAAATTTTCAATTTGCTTAACCCTAGTGCCCCAATTATCGGCAAAAACCTCAATCTTGTGGTGTAGAAGTGGACGCCTCAAAGTACCCTCTTCTGTTTTTTTTTTGTAGTTAAATCGCTGTAGTTATACCTAATGTGTGTTTGTGACTATGTTTCAGTGTTAATATCAAATAGCTTCATTTGTACTTCCCCTAATTGAACAATATGGGTTTTTTCGATTTATCAATATGCTTAGGGTATTTTATTTTTTATAAACCCTTATTGCCTTTGTTGGAATAACAGCCTTCTATTGAATTTAATTTTTTTATTTCGTTTTCCTGTAACTTGCTTAAAATTTTGTATGTAGCCATTAGGTGGAAGTTTTTCAAGCAATAGGTAGGTAGGTTTTTAACTTAAATATACCTAATATATCTTTATGTTTTAGTGCATTGTAGTAGTCACAGAAGAATTCATACTTACTATAGGTATTTGGAAAAATTGTTTGCAATTATTGTACTTTCATAAGTACCTATTAGGTATTTAATAGATTTGAACATTGGTTTATATATTATTTTTAGAAGTGTTGGTCAGCTAATGAATTTCATGTCTAAAATTATTTGAGAGAAGGAGATAATTGATCACAAACATAACCGTTACGAGCCATGACAAAGCCACCAAATGACAATTTGCGCACTCTAAAACTTGTGGTAGTGGGAGATGGAGGTGTGGGGAAGAGCGCCATCACCATCCAATTTTTTCAGAAGCTTTTTGTAACGGATTATGATCCAACCATTGAGGATAGTTATTTGCAACATGTAGAAGTCGATGGACAGTGGTACTTGTTGGATGGTTTGTGATAATACATTTAGTTGTGCGAAGCACCCTGCTTATAGGACAATATCTTTTTTAGTTCTCGATACAGCTGGTCAAGAAGAATTCAGTGCCATGAGAGAACAGTACATGAGGAAAGGAGATGGGTTCTTACTAGTTTATTCGGTTACTGATGTAAATAGTTATGAAAATATTCTCTTTTTCCACACACAACTATTGAGGGTTAAGGACAGGTAAATTGATTTTAATACGATTAATGCATGATTCATTAAACAATATTTTTACCTAGGGCCCTTGCATTAAAAGTTTACCTTTAAGTACGGCATGTAAAAGCTTTTGAGAGTTTTTTTATAATGTACTTATGCACATTTTATGAAACTTATGTATTTTTTATATTCATTGAAAACACAGTTTTATCCACAACTGAAACAAGATTTTCACAGCATGGATATTATCATTAGATGGTTAAATTTTTAACCATTAGTATTTTTTAGAAAATATATAGATAAGAGTTGGTTTGCTTGAGATTTTTTTGTAACCCAAGCAAAACCGAAAGCGCATCAAATTAAAGGCATTGAAATAAAGCTTTCTGATAATTTTTATTGTACTGAAAAACTCAGTGTCCATTATTTTTGTAAAGAAATGTTGATGGGTCATAAAATAACCCGAACAATTATCCATCATATGTTTCAAATTAGTTGTTGAGTCCAAATGGCTGGAGGAATGAAAGAGGAAATATCCTCCTTGACTTCCTGCCACACCACGTATTTAAATTCAAATTCAAATTCCCTGATTCGACAGAACATGCGAAAGAGCTGTAGGTAGGAAACAGCAAGCCTACAAATACTGGCAGCAAAATCAGACCTCCGAAAATCGCAATTATTTTGTCGAAGCCAGAAACGAATGCAAAGGTGTGATCGACGTAACTAAGGACAAACACAATCAAAGGATCAGGAATAAACTTTTGTAATGCCCCAGTGGCTCCAGGAATTTCTGGTCGGTAGTAAAGGCAGTAAGTAAAAACGTCTCTCCCACCTTTGACATACGTACGTGGCATCACGGCGACTATAGCCAATACCTCCTTGGTCAAAATGTTTTCATCGCACTCTACCTTAAACGTTCTCCAAGGCAAGGCTCTTCCTACCATATCGAGCATGAAAGTTTCATCACCGTAATATTCGTAAAATCCTTAAAGAGCTAGATACGCAAAAGGCATCGGGACCAGGCGAAATAGCTGCGATCGTGTTAAAGAACTGCGCCTCGAACTGCGCCAACGAACTAACACCACCTTTTTTTAGACTTTTCTCTTTCTTGTCGAAAAGGGATATACCCATCCAAAGCCGCGCCCTCAATTATCGCCCACATGCCTTGCTTGCTTTACGCGGATGTGCCTCAGGGCGTAATAATTTCACCAACTCTATTCCTCATCTATATTAATGACCTGCTGACCGAAACGAATAATCCTGTTTACAGTTTTGCAAATCACAGTACCCTTGTCTCCCAATTTAGATCAGAAAAACCTTTTCCAGCGACTAAGATGTATCACCACAGACAGGAGCAGATTACAGCAATTAATGAAGAAGGTTCTAACTGGGGGCGACAGAAATTTGGTTCAGTTCAATGCAGCAATGACCCAAGCAGTCACATTTACCAAGAGGGCCAATACGCGGGCCCTGAAATCATTATGGCAGAATCGAACATTCCTTCATCCTAGTCAATCGGACTACTGGGTGTCTCGGTCAACAGCAATATGTCTTGGCTTCACCATGTTGCTAATATCACAAAATCGGCCTCCCAGAAGCTTGGTGCGTTATTTCGCAACAAAAACTGTATACACCGCAGCAATTGCTCTTGCTCTACAAAGCTCTGATAAGACCGTGCTTAGAATATTGCTCACACATCTGGGGTGCCACACCAAAGCACACCCTAAAGCTGCTGGATTCCCTTCAGAAGAGAGCAATGCGTCTCATTGGCGACCCGGAGTTGACTGGGAATCTGGATAGTCTAGAACACCACAGACATGTGGCCGAGATGTCCCAGTTTTACAGATACTTTCACTGCAGATGTTCCCAGGATTTGACCCGTCTCATCCTGCCAGTTCTTCGTACAACTAGAAACACGTAGAACATCGATTTACAAGAACTCCTTTGTCTGGCGCACTGCATCACTCTGGAACTCACTCCTGGGAGATCTGTTTCCCCGTAATTACAACCTGCAGCTATTCAAGAATCGTGTCAATAATCCTCTTCGCACACTCACCGCCCGTCAAGTGCCATAGGATCTCCCTTTAGGGTGTGTGCCACTGCCATAAAAAAAAAACCGACAGGAACAACCTAGTACAAGGTGTCAATGCACTAAGTAAATTTTCATTTACTAACTCAAAATTCAAGCAAAAATCAAGCTGACATATAAAACAAGAGACTGCAAATATAAATCTAGAACATGCACCTCAAAAGTGGTCTGCTGTCAAAGACCTGGGTGAATGCCAGAAACAGCTAGACAGGGCTTTAGAGGGTCCTCAAAAACGGTGGTGCTCTAAAAATGGAAAGCCAATAGAGTCTCATAAACCAAAGAAAAGAACTACATTTCATGCATACCAAAAAGATACATTTCAAAAGCTGTCAGGAAACTAAAAAAATAGAAAATGTTATTGAAAACAACAAAATTTGAAGGTCCTTTGAAGAAATTTCCCTCTGATACAAAGAGCATTTGTGTGCTAGAGAATAATACAGATCATCTTACTTTAAATAAGGAAGAGATTTTAAAGTGGGTGGATGACTTCTGCTATACAGAGCTATACTGACAAATTGTCTCATGTTCAGAACCAAAGCTCCGAGGATATTCCTGATATACTCAAATGCGATCTTATCGTGCGGGTCCAAAGGTCACTATGTTCAGTAAAAACTTCATTCGTGGCAGATTTTGCGTGTGAAATCTGTCAAAGGAATGACATTTAATGAAAGATGTGACCTTTGGACCCGCACGATAAGACCGCTGTTAACTATATTACCAATATGATAGATAAAATCATTAGGGACTTAATCTTACCAAACAAAAATCCACTAGATCCTAAAAATTTTTTGGGAATTGATGGGTCTGATGCTGTGTTCTGTTTTCAGGAAATAAATTTTAATGAAATATTGGACATTATTAAAAACTATATAAATATCTGGAAACTCATGCAATGCTTAATCCCTCTCAGTTTGGTTTGCGCAGCAACTAATCTATCACTGCAGCCATTAATCACCTTCTGGGCTACATTCCTGATTGTTTCAAAGAAAAAAAGTATGCTCAAGTCTCATTCTTCGATCTGACGAAAACATTTGATTGTGTGTTTCATGCCCTGTTGACTGGAAAGCTCCAGTACTATAGTTTTAGTGCCGATAGTATTGATCTTTAAAGGTACGCGTCCACTAATCGGCATCGGACGGACGGTACGCATCCTACGAATCGGATTTTATAATTATCTACATTGTTTCAATATGACTGCGTTCACCTATCGGCATCGAACCGACCGCACTTCGGCATTTCCGGACGGGATCCCGAAGACGAAATCAAAATCCGTTTCGTGCGGACACTGCCGATGCTGATACTGTTAATACTGACAAGAACACGCAGGTGTCACGGTATATTTCCCTTTCCAAACTTTATTGGAGAACTACGTTGGGGTTTGGGACCTTCAGCAACATGCACCAAAACAGAGTTTTATCCACAATACCGAAACAGAATATTTGCACTCGACGCGCGTTTCGATAACCATGTTAGCATCATCAGGAGATGATTAAAACAGTTTTAATCAGCTAACATGGTTAGCGCAACGCGCATCGAGTGCAAATATTCTGTTTCGGTATTATGGATAAAACTCTGTTTTGGTTTATTGGAGACGATAGCAAGGATTTTTGTTAGTTAGTTTGTGACTTTCCTCCACATTGTTTGAACGTAATTATGGATGTAGCAAGACTTATCACGATTGTGCACGAGTATAAGAAGTTTACAATGTGGGGTATCCAGAATATTCGGACATTCTTCTCAGGGACAATATTTGAAGTTTCGTTTTCTTCTTCTTCTTACAACACGTCAATAATTATAAAATCTTCATTCAGTAACGAAATAATGCTTTTGCTTCTTCAACAGCACTTAGCTAACTGCGGGAGAAATACTGATACCGACTCCAATAATCCGTGGTAGTAGACGCAGGACACAAAAAAAATCCGATTCGTCCGATCCGTACCGTCCGTCCGTTGACGATTAGTGGACGCGTACCTTTAAAGTCCTATCTCTCAAATCGTCGGCAATATGTCTCCTACAATAACAAAATATCCACAATTTAATTAGTAAAGCATGGTGTGCCCCAGGGCTCTGTCTTGGGCCCCATCTAAACGACATAAGCGCGTGTAGAACAGGGGACTCCTCTGATATTCTATTTGCTGACTATACAACGACAATTGATAGATCCAATGATCGGGAGCAACTTACTCATATGGTCAGAGATACGCAGTCGAGGATCCACGACTGGTTTCTTTGTAACGGACTTAAATGAAGCTAAAATTCAATCACTGAACTTTGCACTTAGACCTAATAATACTAATACTGATACTTGGGAGTAGTGTTGGTCTCTAAATTAACGTGGGATAGTCATGTCAATGATCTATCAAGAAAACTTAATAGGGTCATTTATATGATGCGGCATTTGAGGGCTTTTGATTCTCGGGGAGTGCTCTTGAATGCTTACTTTCACTCTCACATTGCATATACCGTGCTGTGTTGGGGGCACTCATCTCATGCGGTTAAGGTGTTTGTTGCTCAGAGGCGTTGCATGAGGGTGATGGCTGGTATTGGGTACTCTAATTGTTGTAGATATGCTTTTACATCATTTGGCATACTTACTGTCTGCTGCACGTCAAAAAGAATATTAATAATTACCTTCGTAACTGTGATATGCATGCTTACCACACACGGGAGAGAAACAATCTTACCATAAAATATAGTAGAACGGCTAGGGCCAGAGAAGAACTAAATCCGAGACCAAATCACTTTGGAATAAAATTTTATAATGCCATTCCACTAGTGATGGGCTTGAAACTTTTTGAACACAAAGTCAAGAAATATCTAAAGCTTAAAGTGTTTTATAGTGAGCAGGAGTTCTTGCTGAAGGATATGGATTTTTTACTTGTGTTTTCGATTGATGAGGCGCCCATTGGATTGTGATGTGATGTTAAAGGAAAATGGATCTGAAATGTTCTTTGGATGTATTTTGTAATTCTTATATTGTATTGTCTGTTTTCGTTCTTGAATTCGTCTTCATGCCTTACTAGGCCCTACTTAGTGCGACTACCGTTTTGATTTTAACCTCTGTTCAAATATAACTTATAACTTGTAAAAATACAGTTTTGAATTTAAATTTGCTTGGGATAAGAAGAAGGAAATGAAGGACAATAAATCTGCAGGCGAAGATAGATTTGTTATGGATTCGATTAAAGCAAAGAGGAAACATTTTGCTGCAGGCCTTCCCAAAGGGATCATGTAATAATTATTTTTCACAAAAAAGGAAACCTTGCAAAACTAGAAAATATAAGCTTACTATCAATTGTAGTGAAGATTGTAGCAAAGCGTTTGACATCTAACCCAAACTATTAAGACTACTAGAATGGTCCATCGAGTATAACAGACCACTGGTCCTGGTATCCATAGGTTTTGAAAATGCTGTTGACCTTGTATATCAACACAAAATGGTGCTAGAGCTGCCGTATTGTTGTATTGGCCACCGATATAATCCCTTCTGTACAAGCGAGCAACTGCTTTTGTAAAATTACATAAAGACACAATTAAATTTCAAATAAAAGAGGAGTTCGTCAGAGCGACACAATGTATCCAAAACTCTTACACCTTATTAGAATATGCCTTTAAAAGAGTAAACTGGGCAGACAGGGGCATAAATATCGAAATTTTGCCAAGTTGCAACATATGACCAACCTTATTTGGAGCGATAATATCTTATTTGGCGGTAGGAGTATCGAACAAGTTGTCTCATATAAATACATGGCACATGAGCTCGAGATTGATCGATATATTTAAACTATCAAGCTAAAGAGGAGGAAAAGCTTGTCGCGGGCTGAATTTGGAAGGCTTTGGGACGTTTTTAAATCACATTCTTATATGTTTCAAACGGATAGCATATGTATATGTACAGTATCAATTAAGGTGCATAAAGATCTATGAATGCTGGGTCGGTCTCTGAGGGACAAGATACTGAGTAAGGCATAGAACAGGTGTGACTGATGTCATAAAAAGAGTAGCAACCTTAAGGTGGAACTGGGCTGGCCATCTAGCACGAACAACGGATGAAAGATGGTCAAATCATATTCTAGAGTGGAGACCTAGGCACGAACCTCATAGAAGCAGAAGCAGACCACTAACCATGTGGACCAGTGACATCAAGAGAATCCGGGGAAACGTTGCAGGACGCCCAAGACCGAAAGTGATGATAAACACAGCAGTAATTATGATAATTGAGCCTAAGCAAATTAATTCAACAGTTTTGCGTTCATTTAAATTGAAAATTAGAAAGCTTCTGGAAAAGATAAGTACAAATTATATCAGGAAGTAAATTCTAAGAATCTTGGTCTGAAACTAGGTGTAGCCCAAACATATTTGAAGAGGACTGTGAAATTCCAGTCCTGATTCTTAATTATTTTTTTTTGATACATGATTTGATAAAGAGGCAATATGAATTACATTTATGTTTAAAAACATTATAAATTGGCGAATTTCCTAGAATCTAACAACAGTGGTAAGCTGTAACAACGCGCTTTCTTTCGTGTCTTGTCAAAAATTAAAATTCGAAATACAGCAGCTGACAATTTTGGATGCATTGAAAGGTTATCAACATTAGTCATGTCACAACCGGTTGAGGAGACGAATCTTGATAATGCGGTGATGGATATGGCGAGGAAGGAGATAGTATACAAGCAAAAGATCAAAAATAACAGACGAGATACTGGCAATGTTTGAGGAAAGAAGGAATACAAGAACCAGGGCAGTCGAGGCAAATATATAACGTTGCAGAATACTGTAAGAAGGGCAATAAGAGCGGCCAATAATAAATGGCTGAAGGAACAGTGCAAGAGATGGAACGTTTACAAGTGCAGCACGATGAGTATAACCTGCACAAGAACATATAAGAAACAGCTGGAGTATATAGAAAACGGACTTTCTCTAACAGGGACAAATGGCACAAGACAGCGCACAGAGAGAAGCTATCTAGGAACAGTATATTGGCAACCTCTTTGCAGATGAAAGACCTCAGTTAGAAGATAAGCTGGAGGATAATTTGTCTGGACCGTCAATTACAATAGAAGAGATTACTAGAGCAATAAAACGGTTGGGCCAGATCTAGGGCCTGTTGAACTGCTCAAATTGTTGGATAACGAAGGTATTAAGATGCTTCAGGGGCTTTTCAACCAAATTTACAACACAGGAAAATTCGCAACCAAGACTTACGTCTCTTTTCATCCCACTCCCAAAAAAGAACAACACAACAAGATGTGAAGACCACAGATTAATCAGCTTGATGAGTCATACTCTGAAAATCATTCACTACAGAATTTCCACAAAATGCGGATTTAGAAGGGGTCTCGGTACGAGAGGAGCACTGGTCGCAACCCAAGTGTTAGTTCAGAACTGCTACGACCAGACCAGAGGAAGATGTAGTGTTGTGTTTCATAGACTACGAAAAAGCATTTGACAGAGTGCAACATCATAAACTCATTCAAATACTGCGGCGACTTGACATAGATCAGAAAGATATACGCTGTATTGAAAACTTCTACTGGAACCAATCGGCTGCAGTTACACCTTAGAAATGTAAGGCAGAAGCCAAGAAGCCTTCCAAGAAGCTCTCGAAGGGCAACAATTAGGCATCAATTAGTACATGGATCAACAATATACGGTATGCAGATGACACAGTCATAACATGCATTGACCTCCAAAGGTTCCTGGACACAGCCCGCGTATGGGAATTAACATCAACCTAAAAAAGACAAAATTCCTAATAATCACCCGCAAATTAGATGAGTTTCAGAATGCAAAACTATCATACAATAGTGAAGACACAGAACGGGTAAAAAAGTTTTACTATCTGGGGACTTAGCTGTGTGAAGACTGTTCTTCAGACGTGCACATCAAGTGTGGATAGAAAAAGCGGGGAGCTCATTCATGAGATTCAGAAACGTCCTTACGAGTTTTGACTTCTACCTCAACCTGGCTCGTGCTATTATATGGCATAGTAGGCTGGATACTGAAGGTTACGACCATGAACAGGCTGGAAGCCTTTGAGACAGTAAGAAAAACCAACGAGGAAATTCTGAGGAGGATAGGAGAATAACGTGAATTGCTGGGCACTATAAATCGTAGGAAAACAGCGTACCTGGGACATGTGATACGAAACGAGAGGTACCATTTGCTCGAATTATTAATTGAAGGAAAGATAGAGGGAAGAAGAGGATTGGACAGAAAGAGGATATCGTGGTTCCGAAATATCAAGCAATGGACGGGGATAGGAACCATAGGAGAATTAATTCACACCATCAGAGACAGAGTAAAATGATCAGAAATGTTTGCAAACATCCATTAATGGATAGCAGTAGAAGAAGAAGAAGAAACTTGGTTCAATTTGTCATGTTTAGTTCAAAGCCCGGAATAAAAATGGACAGTTCTCTATCATTGAATTATACTAGAAGAATGGCCCTTTCGAGAGCTAAAAAAATATTTCAATCGGATTTAATTTGACTGGTTAGCGATACTTCAAGCTACAAAGTGAGTTATTTTTTAGGCCATACCGGTTCATGTGTGAATAGCTAATATATTAATTCATTTTCTGAATATTTTTTCTTTATTTCATAATCTTTATCCTGAATTTTAATGATTTAAAGATTATGGAATCAAAATACATCTATTTGGTATTTTTTTCAGGCTATATCTGACCTTAAACTAATACATTTTAATCTGAATATGAATATTAAACAGTATTCTGTATACTTATTTATCTGGCAAGCCGATGGTTAATAACATATTTCTGTTATATAGAGACTCATATCCAATGCTTCTTGTTGCGAACAAAGTTGATTTGGTACATTTACGCAAAATCACCGAAGAACAGGGGCGCGAACTTGCGCACAGAATTGGCGTTCCTTACATTGAAACTAGCGCCAAGGATCCACCTTTAAATATTGATGCTGCATTTCACGAGGTGAGTTGCGTGTGACTTTTTTTTGATTCTTTTAAGACCGATTGTCAGAGTTAGAATCAGTGAGGCCCAGCTAAGACATCTCGTATAAAATTCGCTGCTGTCAAGGCGTCAGCTTATTTTTTATGGGAAGACTCAACCAGCAGCCAGGATTCTTCAGCGTTTTTTGATAAATTAAGTGAATTTCACATTGCGTTGTTGTTTTGTCTTGTTAGGTTAGCCACAAAATCATTAAAAAGAAAAATAGTCCCAAATGCAGTTTTTTAAGGACGACATATACAAACTAATTACTCCCCAATCATATAGAACCTAACTTTTGTTTGGCGCTTTTTGACCTTTTTTTTACTCTTTTTTATCAGCTAATATAACGCGAGATTTACAGTTATTGACATTATTTTCTTTGTCTGCAGGTAGTAAGGATAATTGTGAAGCAACCTCAAAAAGATAAAGGAGGCGTACTACAAGCATGCGCCAAGTGTGTTATGATTTGAGTGTTGTTGAACTATGTTTATACTGCTTTAATTTGTTGTGAGCCTAAGGATATGACACGATGCTTTGTATGCATAAGCGAATGTTTGCAATGTTTTTTTGTGAGTATATAATGATTGATCCTAATCATCATCCAGATTGTTGTTTGTTGCCAGAAAATTATGAGGAGACTATTTAATATTAATTTGTGGATATTTGTTCGTGACAGTTATTTTTATTTTGATGGTTCCATACAGTAAAAAGTCCAATAAGAAACCCTTATAGGATTCTTCCGGACTAGTTACGGGTAACAGGAAATATAAAAGTATTTCAATTATGTCAATCGCAGATACAGCTGAAACTAGACTTTATTCATTAGAGCGCAAATTTAAATTCAATAGTTTATTAGTTCAATTATTACGCTCATCAAATGTAGCTTACACTCAACAATTATTATTATGTCCATGTTACAAAACACCTAATCCAAATTAGAAGTACAGGTTTTGTATTAGGGTGCAAGATAGACACTATTTAAGTTACACGAAATTGAAACTGACAATTCTGGAACTCATACTTGTCATGTTGGAAGTTGGGCTTGGCTTGGAAAAATATCTTGTTGCAGTAGCCGGCTACTGCAACTATCCTGCTCTATTGAGCAGAATGGGTTTGCATGTCCCATTCAGAACTACGAGATCAATCTCTCATTTTACCAACCGACATGCAGAACAAATTATGGTTTTAATTATTTTATGTCCAGATTTATTAGACAGGTTAACTCTCACTATGATAGTTTAGATTATTTCTTCGATTTCCGGTTTAACTTTTGCTATAATCTTGTTCGTATTACATGTTTATATGACGGTCAATGGCAGTTATGCTTGTTTTTAAATATATCAGATGTAAGAACTTTTTGTTGAATTCATACCTTGTTGCTCTAAATGTTGTAGTTATATTTGTTAAATGGGCAAGGTTTCTCAATAAATAAATAAATGGCCCAATCCAGCCCATAAACTGAACGATGAAAATATTCGAATGATCAAAGCAGCTCGTAAAAATATCAATTTCTTCTCATTTAATCAACTTTATGTCTCTTCTGCTTACCTGTATTCATATAAGTGGCTTGAATAACCAAATATTTTGCTACATGGAAGTGCCACACTTAATTATCATCAGTGCAACATATAAATGTGTCAATTATTTTTAAGTTGTTGCGTTTTTACTTTACGTGTAACTTACCAAGGTACGTTACAAAGTGCTATTTTTGGTGCCTTTATCTCTTGTAAATATGTAACATATTTTGATATTTCATACAAAATTTTTTCTAATTTTGAAAATAATAAAAGATTTTTTTTTAATATCTGCAAAATCAAGTATATGCCTTGTCTAGAACTTGGTGCAACCAGTTACATAAAGTTTTACCAAAGAGTATATAATGTAAAGAGAGGACAGTAAGACAGAGCAATCAAATTAGAGAGGGATAGAGGGGAACTCCGAATTAAAGGGCGCCTCGTATGTTATCGGATTATATCGGACACAATCGTCAAGCAAGGACGATCAGCCAACACAGTGGGTTAAATATATCTCGTAAAGGTCAAGTTTATAGATTTATTAGGGAGACGTTTGGTTTAGTTTTTTAATTCATATTGTGCAATTGAAATTAGGTGTGTAATCACTCGGTAAAATTTTGCTTACCTACAATACGTGCATTTTAAATGACTTTTCTCAAAAAATCCTCGGATTTCTGATAAAACATTAATTGTTTTAATTTTATTACTAAATATTCAGAAAATTCTACCCTAATAATTAAGCTTCATACTCACTTTCGCGAATTTCGCCTTTTTTGACATAAACTATCATTTTCAGCTTTGAAATTATTCGCGGCGAAAAATTTTATTTTTTAAGAATCCTACCGTAATTGTAAATTAACCTCAAATTTCTTGACTGCTTTGCTATATTTATTTGTTTATTCTTCTCAGGCATTGGGTTCATTAGTTAAATTGTAGAATAGATACTTTGACCATTGGATAATAATATTAATTATAATTTTTTTCGGTGGAGATATTATTTTATGTTCCGTTTGCGTCCATTTGGTAATTATCCTAAAACTACGAAATACCCACCAGCTAAATGACACCAGAAAAGAAAAATTTCGGTTTTTAAAATGCGATTTTCTCAATTTAGTTGCAGAAATGAGATTAATTGAGCCCATTCTACACTTAAAAATATATTACTAACCTGCTTACATCTTCCGGTACTTGGACCTAACCTATAAAACCTATTCCACTAAAAGCATAAATTCGCAAAAAAGTTAAAACAATTTGAACTTTTTAGCCAATATTCGCCGACGAAATTTCGCATCAATGAGTATGGACCAAAACTTACATTCGCGCGAAAAATCAACAACTGTCAAAAAAGGCGATATTTGCGGAAGTGAATATGAAGCTTTAAAATGAGATTCGAATAGAATTTACTTTTTCGTTGGTTTATCTACATTCTAAGAGTTTATCCCCTCTATGTTTTGAATGAAACTTTCCTTTAAAATAATCGAAAAATATTGATTACACCTTTTTAATTTAAACTGAAGGAAATTCTTATTTGATTAGTTAAAGCTTTTAGACGGCCTGAATAAATTTTAATAACCGGAAACATTAAAAACTGAATTTTATCACATTTATTAATTAAAATAAGTTGAGCACTGAGATTTTAAGAAAATGCAAAAGTTTAAACAAATTCAGAGAATTTGAATGAAAATCACTCGATATAAAATTTTATCCTAGCAGAAAGTATTAGATATTTAGTAAATTTTGTCCTCATTTTCGTTATTTCGACACACTGTGATGAAATCGATTATTCGCCATCTTGTTTGACTTGACGTCAACATCGCCCGCCTTGATAAAAAAGTTACATCCGGCAATGTCGCGATATCTCCGAATTAAAGGGACGAGGTCATTGAAACGGCTGACGAAAGATCAAAGGAAATTCGCCGGCTGTCTTCTCTTTACACTATAATACTCTTTGGTTTTACATTGTAAAACTCCTGCCAGTTATAAAAAGTGTCACTTTATGTCAAAATTAGAAAAATGTTCTTTAATATGTTTGTGATCTAGATTAAATAAAATACGTTTTAGGTATAAATTAAAAATAAGAGCACCAAAAATAAAACAAATTCACATTCGGATTATGTTGGACGTATTGTACAAATAACTCATTCATGTGCCTGTAGATAAGATGAACTAATATCAAGGCAAATGTATATAATATATACCAAAGTCTAAGCTTTAAAAATCATAATTTTCTGGTAACTGGCTTTATAATTTATCCTATTCAGAAATGACCTATATTGAATGGGTAAAAGAACCCTACTGGCAGAAACTCTAGATGGTAATAAATGTATTTTATAAATCGAATACAGCGAACCTAAGAACCAGATGTACGTGTTAACGTGTATATAGCATTTACTATAATTTCGTTTCAGAAATATTAACTACTCATTGCTAGGAATAATTGAAATTTAATATTTCTGGGTTGAGTTAGCAAAATTAGAAATCTTTTTATGCCAAAGCAAATGGTGTCAAGGAGAAAGGTACGTCTCGAATAGGAAGGTGTTTCATATAGGATATAGGTTACCCTAAGGTCCTACGTAGCTACTACGTATTGCGACCTTGAACGTAGGCAACTTATTTATGGCAGGAAAACTTCGATATTATGGATAAAACTGTGTTGTAGTGTATTTTGTCGAAAGTCCCAAACCCCAGCTTAAATGAGTGAATGACACAAGAAATTTTAGATCTTATGACAGAAAGACGAAAGTGTAAGGCACACCAGACAGAATAGAAGCATTAGGGAAAAATATGTCGCAAAAAAAACAAATGGATGTCAGCAAAGTGCCTAGAGGTCGAACAACTTCAAGAAAAAAATTACATCTTTAACATGCCTAAAAAAAATAAGGAAGAGATAGATCGATATAAGAAGCCCCAAGCCCCAAGCAACAGTCTTACGAGACAATAATAAAAAAATAATTCTAAGCGTAGATGCCAAGCTATGCGAAGTAGACAAAGCTTACTTGTGAACTAGCTTTGG
This sequence comes from Pissodes strobi, assembly GCA_016904865.1. Lineage (NCBI taxonomy): Eukaryota > Metazoa > Arthropoda > Insecta > Coleoptera > Curculionidae > Pissodes > Pissodes strobi. The sequence continues at coordinate 545,081 of MU182019.1, read as the reverse complement.
AAGCTGTAGTATAAAATATTTACTTATTTATTTATTCGTGCTAAAAAGTACAATAAAGTCACCTTCCACTTAACGAGGCGGGTCCTGATCTTCGAATCAAGTCAATAAAACCAGTTTATATATCTGTTTCTTTTCTAAACAATAATAAACATTCACCTTTATTGTTCGGAAAAGAAACATACATATAAACTGGTTTTATAATATAATAATCCTTTATTTAGCAAATTGCTATCACAGTACAGTAACGAATATGAAAAATACTACATCTATACCTAATACTATGGTTTTCAACAATATATTTTCCTAACCTTTCTCTAAAGCTAACAAAATTTAATTTTCTTATATATTCTAGAAGATTATTAAAGTCTACCAAACCTTTCTGAAACAGACTGTTTTGTGCAAACCTCGAATGCACACAAGGTACATACTAATTTTGTCTCCCTCTTGTATTATAGTTGTGAATATCAGATACTAATTGCAGTTTTTCTAAAATATGTTCCGGATACATACCATTTTTTATCTTATATACAACAATCATTGTATTTAACAAAATATTTTGCTTCACACTGAATAACTTTGTAGCTTCTAACATGTTTCTTAATCTTGTATGCCTATTGCACCCTAATATGTGTCTTAATGCACAATTTTATTTTCTCTGTAAGACTTCTTTCTATATCACTCTTTTGAAACATATACATAACGGTAGCACAGTAATTGAAATGGGGCAGTACAATTGTTTTAAAGATTAGTAGTTTAGACCAAGACCTTAAATTATTACTAATTTGCATGATTCGAGAAAGTTAGGTTTTCATCTATGACAACTCCTAAATATTTAAATTCTTTAACTTTCGCAATTTTCTTGTTATCTATTAGAATATCACTGTGATTGTATGTATCTGTCATATTATATCTATTTTTAAGAATCATAACTTTTGTTTTATTTACATTTACGCTTAAACTATTACTACACATCCATTTATACAGACTAACTAAATCTTCAATAATTTTTTGAACCATATTCTCTATATTCTCACTTGCAATGAAAAAGATTGTATCATCAGCAAAGAGCTGTAATTCACAGTCATTAATGACATTAACAATATCATTGATGTATAGCACAAACAAGTCAGGTCCCATGACTCTCTCTTGGGGAACCCCATGCTTATTTTCTTTAACTGTTTATAGTTCGCCATTGTATTTTGTTTGTTGACTTCTTTCTTGTAGATATTCTATGAACCACTTTAAGACATATTTTTGTAACTTTAAGATGAGCAACTCTCTGATTATTGTCTCAAAAGCTCTGCGAAAGTCAATGAATACTACTCCTACAACTTTTCCTTCACTTAGTGCAGACTTCCATCTGGAACTAACTGTTTATAGTGCACTTTCACATGAGTGTTTTCGTCTAAATCCAGCTTGAAAATTAGTCAGTAACTTCTTTTTCTCCACATATTCCTTCATTTGGTTATTTGCCACAGTTTCTAATAATTTTTCGTATATTGGCACCATATTGATGGGTCTATATTCTTCACACTGCTGAGTTCTGCGTACTTTTCCAATAGGTACTATTGTGGTTCTTCCACCTTTCAGAAAAATAACTTTTTTCCAGACTAGTGTTATTGAGGTCCAAAAATTTGTCGCCAATCACTTCAAATGATAATTTCAGAATCTTTGAGTTTACTCCGTCCACACTGCTCGGTTTATTTTTCAAGTTTTTTACTACTTTTTTGAGATCAGCCATTTGTAGAGTTTTAAACTGAGTAAACTTCTTTTCAGGTGTTTTAATATTACTAAGTATTTCTTCTACTTCTGTTCTATTTATGTCTTTGGCAATAGCGGAAATACTGTCTAAAAAATAAATATTGAATTTTTCAGCTATATTTTTATTTTCATTCTCAAGCATGCCATTGAACACAATACCTTGATTATTTTTGCTTCTGCAATCATTATTAACACAGTTCTTTAGACACTTCCACATTTCCTTTGAGTCCCCCTTGACCTCATCCATTTTTTTCTTGATAATAGTACTTTTTTTGTACTTTTATCAGTTGAATTATTCTATTTCTTTGTTCTCGATATTATTGCCAGTCTTGCCCTGTTATTGTTATAAGAGCCTTTTTGTATTTCTTATCTCGATCTGAGAGTTCTTGACTCAGTTCTGGTATCCATCATTTGTTATTTCCTCACATACATTTTGTCTCTCTTTCTTTAAGTGGTGCGTGCACATTTAATTTATTTAATATTATTTGTGCCAAATAATCTGCTGCTTGATCTACTCCATTTAGCTGAGAGGGCCAGTCACAACTTATCAAATCAAGCTGAAACTGTAGCTCATCATATCTCAATAAGTGTACTTCGGAGGGCTGATATACATATATACAATGTAAGTCTACTTTTAGTACTGCATGGTCAGATATTGTAGGGGTGTGATGTATCTGATATTCTAATTCCTTTTTGTTAGTTAAAATAAGGTCAATTATTGTTGCTGTATTCCGAGTCATCCTGGTGAAATTCTGCACAATTTGGTAAAGTCCATTTCTCTGTATATTTATGTTTAACTTTCTGGAATAGTATGTATATCTTGCTGTGTTTATATTAAAATCGCCAATCATGATTATTTCACGCCTAACTGCGTAGTCACCTAACATTTGATTCAGTTTATCCAGAAATTCATTATCATTAGAAGATGGAGAGTGGTAGACATTTAAAATATTATATTTTTGGTTATTATCAGATATGTTTACTCCTGTAAGCCACATATTCTTGTCCAATGTTACACTACGCAGTTGTTTACATTTTATTTCCTTTTTCACATATATCGAATAACCTCCTGTATGTCGGCTTGTTGAATAACAATGCACTGCTTCGTACCCATCAACTTCCAATTCACTTTCCTGAATGTCTTCCGTTATGTGAGTTTCTGCTAGACAAATTGCAACAGGATTCTCTTTATGAACTAACCAATTTAACTCCGTTTTATGTGATGTAAAACTCTGTATGTTTGGATATAGTAATTGTTGATTCTTTAATTGCTATTTACTTGGCTTATTAAATGTTTCTGGGTAGTTAACCCTTCTCTGTAGCTGTTCAAAAATTATTTTGTATGCGTCACATTTTCTGTTAAATGCTGCATGGTTATAGACTATATTCGGTATTTTAAGCACTTCTTTGGCATGTTTACAATTTATGCAAATTTCAACATTACTATGACAGCCTTCTAACTTATGGTTTCAGCTGCATTTTGGACAAATTACTTGATTGCTTCTACACTCCCCTACCATGTGACCAAACTTCCAAAATTTGTAACACTGCACTACATTAACATGTTCAAAATATCTGCATTTTCTCCATCCAATAAACAAAACTTCCTTTTTGGTAATTTGATTGTACACATTCTCATCAGTCTGAACTATTGCCACGTTTGACTTTTTCCCTCTTATCTTCATAAGTACTAATTACCTTTATATTGCTTTTGCCCTGTTCTGTTGAAATATTATTCTGCAGAACTAGTTTCTCAATGAATTCACTATATTCATCGTTTGAGTTTTCTAACAACTTTTTCTCAATATTAATAATCTTCAATTTTGGGATTTACTTCGTACTTTCCATCCAGATAATTTTTAACTCCTTCTGATATATTTATTATGTCTTCGGCTTTCTCACAGCTGATAGCAATATCACCATCTCGTATAAATTTTACTCTCGATACCTCTGCTCCAATTGCTTTGTGCCTCAACTGCTTTTTTTGTTGCCAGACTATCCGGTGGTTTATCTATTTATCTTCGGACTTTTTTTCTTGACCACTTCGTTGTAAGTTGGAAGATTTGGTACTGGCATTTGAACTGGCTAGTTTTAGGAGGTGCTGTTTTATTTCTTCCATTAAAATGATTAGGATTGGTATTCTTTTTATCACTGTTTTGCAATCATTACAACAAAAAAATCAGTGTTCTTTTCTGTAGGGGCATACATCTTGTTTCTGAACTGGATAATCCAGCACATTCCACGTGGACTTTTTGTGTGTAAACATCACATTTATAGTAGTCCTCATTTATAATATTGTTGCACCTAAGACATATGTCTTCATTTCCCAACATGTTTTTAGGAATTACATCATCTTATTATTATACGACGAATCACTTTATTTTTGCAATTTTTTTATGTGAGGTGCTAAAATAAATGCCCTCTTTTATTTAAAAACTACTTTCTCAATTTGTTTTTCACTTTTATCACTTAATTTTCGAAATTTATTGGAAACCGCATGTAAACACAACCATAACATTGATTTGATTTGGAGATCAGGACCCGCCTCCTTAAGTGGAAGGCGACTATACTCGTACACAAGTCAATGCAATAGGTAATCAAAAAAGTAAAATACAATTAAAAAAAACTTGCTGCTAAGAGCTAAGGCATAATAAAAAAAAAAGATTAAAAAATGACAATACACCCAATACATCTAAAACTTCATCATACAAAACAACATAAAAACAGCTCATGATGTTGATTGATCAAACTAGACCAAAGACAGTCCTCGAATGAAAAGAAAACATGTTTAATCAGAAATTCTTTGACTTTGAGCTTAAATAAATTAAGCGGCAGATCCTTGACGCAGACAGGCAAGGCATTAAAGAATTTGATTTGGAGGCCCAGAAATCCTCAGATACGGTGTCACCAAGGAGTTGTTAGTTCTGGTGATGAGTAGCAGCATGAGTCATAAACCTGGAATTTCCTTCATCATCATCATCATAATTTATTAGTGTTAATACATAGACGTATTTACACAAGTCACAAAATAATAAAATTTTAAGATAAGTACTTTTATGTACTGGAATTTAAAATAAATGTGCGAACTAACTCACAACATATTACATCAAATCGACATTACACACAGTACAGTAAAATAATAAACTATACATAAAATTGACAGTTTTGCATTAAAAAGACAGACAGTTAATATCACACCATTCCCTAACATTGGCTAGATCCTGGTTTGCCATTTCCATGAGAATGTTTATGTCTTTACAATGTCAAAAAAGAGTGGTGTCATCAGCGAAGGATGTGCACCTGCCAAACTTGACTATTGATGATAAGAGCAGCGGTCCAATAACCGAGCTCTTTGGCACACCGGCTGCGACACACAGCTTCTCTGATTCACTATTGTCAAAATGAACCTTTTGACATCTATCTGACAAAAAGGACCTCAACCATTCCAAAATAGAACCACGAAAGCCATACGCTTCAAGCTTACGCAGTAGAATCTCATGTGAAGCACAGTCGAAGCCTTTAGCCAGATCGCGAAACACTACCGCCGCAACCTCTCCATTATTAAGGTTCAGATAGAGATCTTCCAACACATGAAAGATGGTATCGTTTGCGTTTTATGAATGTTGGAAACCAAATTGGGGCTTATTTAAAATATTTTCCGCATCCATCCTTTAAGAAGTTTTTCGATGATTTTTGGCAGTGAAGGCAACGATGAAATTGGTCTGTAGTTGGCAGCAGTATCTTCGCCCTGCTTAATAATGGGAATAACAATAGCCTTCTTTAGTATATCAGGGAGTTCGCCGTTTAAAAAAGAGATGTTAACACAGTCAGCTAATGTAGTACCTAAGAGCTGATGTGGGTAGGTTAGCAAGGACCTTAGTGGAGATGTCATCCCAGCTTGAAGAATTTTTATTTTTTATTTCTGACAAGAAATCTTCAATTTATTTGGCTGTTACAGCTGTGAAGTAAAAAAGACTCACGAGTTCCTGCCTGTAAGAGGGATAAAGGATCAGTTAAGGTGGCTGGGATACCCAGACTGAGTTGAGAGGTAGCAGAACAGTAGAAGGAATTGAATTTGTTAGCATCTAACTGAGAGTTATAATTTGTTGATTTTGTTGCATCCCTCAGAGAGCCAACAATATTCCAGGTCTCTTTTTGTTTGTTATGAGCTGATTCCAATCTACCTTTAGCAGCCCTTATGGTTTTGCGATAAATTCTTCTGTATTTATTAACAAAAATTATTGTGGAAAAACTTCCTTAACGTGTGTAGACATCTCATATTTTAGATGAAACCTTTCAGCCGTTAGTTATCCAAGGTTTTATGGCTTTTGATACAAGGGGAAATTTGTCAGTAAAAATGTCCTTGAGTTTGAGGTAAAAGGTGAGTAAGGAATTATTGTTATCACAGAGTATTGGCCAATTAATATGCTGCGAATTTCTTGGGTACTGATGATTACTAACGACGAAAAACTCCAACACATGTACAAACAAAAACAATTATTACTAAGTACCATCAAAAAAGGAAAATATAGTATCTGAGCCATATGCTGAGTGGTGCATCTGCTCATAAGAGGGTAAGAGATCAGTAGGAAGGCGCCAGAACTCATGGCTAAAGGATTTGAGGTTTGACCGCTCGTCCAAAGAAATGTTTTGCGTTGCTGTTGCTATTTGAACCGCCAAGAAAGAAGGCGTGATAGAAGAGGAAGCTCAAATTCAATTATTTTTTATTGGGCCTGAAGTTTTGTGACGATATTCTATCAAGCCTTATAGGCATTGTCAGTTTTAACGAAAAGGTATATCTTGGCCTTAAGCCGGGTTCAATTCCGTTCTCTCAATACTCAACCCAGACATATTGGGTGTTGAAATTGCTTTCAAAATTACAATTATTCCTAGCAACTATATATTATATTAAAAGCCGACCAGTGACTTTAACGGATCATTTAAATTTTGACGGTGACTAGTTTCTTCATCGACCTAGCTTTTAAGTTTTTTACTGCGATAGACAACTTGAAACAAGTACGGTTTAGCTTTGTTAAATATGATTATTTAGACCTCTGTACAGATCTCAATTATACTGAAGTGGATGTTGAAATAGTGTATGTAATTTATGTAAACAGGCCGGAAACGACGAATAATTTTTGAGGAACATTTCAAAGTATGCTTAAAGAGCATTCTTCACACCCCATGACCATATCCACTGTGTTGCCAAATTGTAATTTATTTTCGGATAGAAATCTCGACTTGTAATTATTGATGAACTGGCCTGTTAACGTGTCTGCAAATCTACTATAACTGGAGCATTTTATTTCCCATAAATATAAATGTTTATGCATTAACATAGATAAAGTGCAATTTCTCAAATAACAATAGTGTAGAACTGTGCAAGCAATTCGCAATAGGCTAAGTATTCCTCTTGTCTAATTAGTTTTGCCATATTTATTTATAATTATTTGAAAATGATGCCCCATTTATAGGTAAGATTTCTTTAGGTCTAAGTATGGCTAAGTTGTTCGCAAATATATTTATATTAAGGTCTAATTTCGCACATTGGATTTTTATAGAAATTATTGTGTCTGTCTAAATTTTATGGTTAGTTTGAATTTGTAAGTATAGATCTGATTTAAAATTCGAAATTAAACTGAGCCACAGGGCCCAAACCGTCTGGGTTGTCTTTTATTCTTACATGCCCATCACTGAAATAAGTCTGCTTTCAGGGGCTTTCTGCTTACATTGCATATTTCAAGATTTTTATTGATCTGGCTCTTAGATTGTCTGTGATATATGTCGGCAAATCTACTATAATTGGAGCATTTTAGTTGTTTATGGAATGATATGCATACATAAAGTGTAATTTCGCAGATTGTGCAGACAATAGGCAAAGTTTGTTAATATGTAAATAATTTTGCCATATTTATTTTTAATTATTTGACAAATATGTTCCATTTATAGGTCAGATTTTTTAGGTCTAAGTACCAAAGGGAGTGGTATATAGGCTAGTTTGTTAGGGCCTAATTTTACACGAAACGATTGTTAAATTTTTATAATTATTATGCTTTTTAAGTTATTGAATTGATAAGCGCTCAATACATTTAATTTTATACTCCTTTTAAAAATTATATGTATGTATATGTCTTTCAACTATTGTCTTTTTTTCTCCTCCTCCAATACTATTAATATTTATTAAACAAGCAGTCAAATTCATACAAAGAATTATATATTGGCCTATATTGCTCGGTCTGACCGCTCCCATACCATCAACTGGTTTAGTGATGCCCTTAAAGCGATGAAGGAGCATCTGAACTTTTCAGGGGAACTAAAACGTGAATATAACTTTATAGGAATCGAACAAGAATTTAGAGACCATAAAAAGATGCTATAGAAAGGCTAAAATAAGGGCAAATAACAACCTTATTAGCTCTTTTCAAAATCCGCCTAAAACTAAATTAAATGCTCACCAAATTGCGTATCAGACCGGCAACTCTACAGAACTAGCACTAAACAACCTTGTCGGGAACAATGACACAAGCGTTAGACAACAGGAGTATCGCGCTGGGTGTGTTCTTAGATATTGAAGGAGCATTCAATAATGCATTACCAAACTTCTTATACACAGCACTAGCTGAAAGAGCGGTTGAACCAGATAAGGAACTGCATCTGGAGTATGTTAAACTAAAGCGTTTTTCTCGTTCCTTATGTAGGCTCTCTTGCGGGATGGTCTGCTAGCGGTCATTTCGCTGTGGGATGTGGAGGTGCAGGCGTACGCGGATAATCTAGTAATATTTATAAGAGGCAACTCGCAAAGCACTATCTTAGAGGATCAAGAGGTGCTAACCATGGTCTATGACTAGTGTGAAAACTATCTGTGAACCCGCACAAAACAGTTATAGTATCATTCACAAAGATGAAAAGGCTGGAAAACTTAAGACCACCTTCACTCAAAGGAGAAACTGTACCATTTGCGAATACAGTGAAGTATCTGGGAATTACCCTAGATAAAACACTTAACTGGACTATCAAATCAAATCGATTTATTACTTGAAAGATTACAAAATGTAATGTAAGGTCGTCAGTCTTATTTATAACTTAAAGTAAACATTAAAATAGATTAAACTAGGACTATAACTAACATTTAAGAAAACCAAAAATAAAAAAACGAAAAAACAAGACAAAAAGTGTGCAGTAACGTTAGCTAAAACCAAAGAGGCCTTGATTTTTTGAATATTGAATAAACGGGATGTTGTATAAAAAATTGTTTAGTTTTATTTTTAAATTCTTCATACCTTAGCCACGGTAGAATTAATAAACGGTGTCGTCAAATGCATAAAAATCTCGATTTTGCCGCCTGAGGTAAAAGCGGTTCAATCCAGTTTTCTCATAGACTCGCAGAAACTTTGGGGAGTTTTAGCACAAACGTATTATACGAGGGCGAAGGAGACATTATTTAGGGACTGTTGTTGCGTTTTCTATATTGATGGTTGGATTTTTGTGCAGTGGATAACTGTTTCAGTAAAAGTGATGGTGAAAAATCATTTTTAGATTCCCAAAAGTTCCTTTCAGTTATGAGTAAATATTATCTAGAATTAAAATACCTACCCACTTGTTTTTTTAAAAAGGGATTAGATGGAAATTAGGCATGAAAATATTATTCTTCTTCTATTCTTATGTTGTCTTTTCAAACCATGCATTTGGTTTTGTATTAATCATAAAATGTAAGATTAAACTTATAGTTCCTATTCATAGCATAGGGGTGGAACCAATAAAAACGAAAATATTTTATATCTAAATAAACCAAAACAATGCAATTACAAAAGGGAAAAACACCATTAGCATTTTTCCAAATTTCAATTACGGGTGTTAAGGGAGTAGAGTAGAGAGTAGAGAGTAGTGACATAAATGGGTCGTTTATTTTTGTAGAAGGGATTGTAGCTCAGGTTATAAAACTATTATGGGCCTGAAAATTGATAATTTAGGTATCTAAGTCTAAGACACTGCGTGGCATGACCGTCAAAACCAATAGGATTGATTTCGGCCTATAAAGAACCGTTTTTTTATAGTGAAAAAATAATATATTAAGATACTTGTTTTAAAATACCATATTTTTTCGCATTAGCACGAAATTAGGAAATGACCCGCTTGCGTGAAGTAAATGTCTTTTAAAACGTGTATTTTATACTATTTTTTCTATTTCGAAGGCTTTTTAATGAAAACTATTAATTTAATAGTCCCGATCAACAGTTGGGCGGCCATATTGTCATTTTTGACGTCTTTATTACTAGAAATCCCATTGAAAGCGGTGTCGAAATTTTTTCTACTGGGCCTTGACATTGAACAATTTTGTTAATATCCTAGCAACCAGTCAACAAAAGCCGAATCGAACGGACAGGGTCTGGGTGCCCCACTGGGAGTGTGGTAGAAAATTACATGTTACCTATATGGGAAACTTTTTTATTACTGATTTATCAGAAAATTTTATTCCCAGCGAAAGAAACTACGTGAGTAAGAGATTCTCGCTAAACTATAACTAGGGGCGCAGTCCTAAAATGAGGCCACCGGTGGGGGGCTCTATTTTCTAAATATTTCGAAAAAGCGGCTCTGGGGGCTAAACCCTAGAATGGGGCCCCAAGCCTTAAAAGGAGGCCCCTGGTATGAGAGTCCCATTTTCTACAGTTTTGCAAAAACTGAGCCCCCTTTTTTAGAGATCTGGGAATGGGATCTCTGAGGGCGAAGCTCTAAATCGGAGACGAAGCCCTTTAATCTAAACACCCGAATAAGCATGTGAAAAGTATACTTTGCATACGCCGTGTGCTAAGTATACTTTTCACACGATGTTTGAAATGTCCAGTTTTCAAGAGCAGTTAGTGCGTTTTTGTCTATTTTCAGGGCAGTCGTAGAAAAAAGTTATTAAACAAACTTTGCGTATATTATGTTTTGTGTTACTAAATACCTTATAGTTATATTAGGTTGTTTTTTTTCTTGAGGTGTGAAAATGCTCCCTTATGCACACCCTCGATTGAGGGTAGTCTGGGGCTCTCCATTAAAGGCATACCCACTAAAAATTCACCATCTCTCATAATGCTAGTGACTCCACGTCACTTTTGCATCGTTCTTCTTTGGCGTGTTGGCCTTCTGTTGTTCTTCTCGTTGACTGACTCCAGGCAGGAAGCAGTAATGTGTTGTGATGTTGTGGAATGTGTGATGTAATGCTATGAGATGTGTGTTGTGATGTTAGGAGATGTGTGTTAGTGGGTTAATTATTTTTGGGGTTTTTTCTGTAGTGTTTAACTACATTTTTTTATGGGTTAGTAAGTGTTAGTATTATTTTTGGTGGTTTTTAATTTTTATAATTTTATATTATTTTTATTTGTATTTTTGTGTGTTTATTGTGTGTCTATTGGTGGATCTCGTAGGCTTTTTAGCCTTGTTCTTCCCGGCCGGTCTGCCCCGTGAAAAAGTTATGTAATTAGCGGATTTGTGTGGGTGCGTACTTGTTCCAAGAATCTAACGTGTCTGTTTGTTAGGTGTTCGTGAATTGTTTCGACTTTTAGGTCTGCGTGTATGTTGGTGTTGCGTATATACCATGGCGCGTTTGAAATTTATCTTGGAAAACTTGTAGTTTTTTCTTGTTTGTCTTGCTTGTGTGTGTGTATGCTATGGCACCATAGAGGACTTTGGGCTTGATAACTTGGTTGTAAATTAGTCGTTTATTCTTCATTGACATTGAGCTAGATCTGTTAATTAAAGGATAGAAAGCTTGCTTTGCTGAAATGCCTATGTTAATTTTGTTTTGAATATGTTGGTTAAATGAGAGTCTTCTGTCTAGGGTCATTCCTAGATATTTTAGAGTGTTATTCCACCTTAATTCGGTGTTTCCAAGATTTAGATTTGCAGGTAATCTGCGTGAACTGCTAATGAGCATTGCCATTGTCTATGGCGTCTAAGTGTCGTTGTACGTGTAATTTGAGTCTTGTAATATTTTTGAGTATTGAATATATGCAGATGTCGTCTCCATATATTGAGAGCTGTACGTGTGGGTGTCTGGGTACATCTGATGTGTATAGTGAATATAGTGTTGGGGAAAGCGGGGAGCCCTGGGGGACGCCCGCTTCCATGTGTCTAGTGGTTGATAGATCTGTGTTTATTTGTGTGACGAATGCTCTTCGTTTTAAAAAAGAAGCAATGAGTTTTGTTAAGGGTAATTGCAGGTTGTGTTGTGTATGTAGTTTGCAACACGTTTTTTTTAAAGATTGAACCCCAAAAATTTTTTCCCAATTAATTAAAAAAAATTGAACCTAGCCCCGGAGAGTCGCGTTACAAAGCCCGGCCCCTGTCGTGGGGTCGTTTGAGCGCCATCCGTTCTAGCCAGCTAAACGGAAAAAGCTCGGCAGGTGTTGTACCGAGTGGCTAGATTCGCTCATAAAACTAACCGGTTCTTAATTTCAAACTATCAAAAAAAAAAGAGAATAATTATGGCCCTATAATCCACTAACTTAACCTATCAAAAAAACACAATCTAAAAATTTAATGGCCAATATATTTGCTACTAACTTATTCTTTTTTGCAAACAAAGCAACAATCTAACTGGAGAATGAATATGGTTATATTAAGAAAAATGTGGTTGAGTGGACAAAAGAATGTTAAATGACTTAAAGTAACTAATAAAATAAACTGAGTACAATATGAAGATTGTACATACAGAGACCAATTCAGTTGGAAAACCTCAGTTCTATATGCCTTATCACTAAATGCACTAAACTACTTATCAAAGTGATCACTTGGCGCAGACTAAGCTTCTTACAACTAGGTATGCGTGCGCTAATAGCTGCACTGATGGTGATAGTATGCCGCAATGAGCGGACACAATGATTAGATCAAAAAAAAACTTGAGAAGTTAATAAAAACACCAGATCAGATTAAAATATGGTTAGCTTGATTCATATGATAAAAAGATAAAAGTTCAGAGCAGTTATATCTGCCGACTAATTAATGAAATGAAAAATTAATGAAAAGAATGAAGTTATCCAGCCAGCACTTATCTTTTAAAATGAGAAAACCAATCAAAGCAATTTGATTAACTGGTCCGATAAACCAGTGAATAAATATAAATTTAATTAATTGAAATCAATGAGCTACCTCAATTCAAGGTGGGATTTATATCGATAAAAGTAAACAAAGATTAAACATCAGACACAATGAAACATAAAACGTATACCCAAATCCCGTCGTCGAACTCTGTCGATGGCCTCTAGTGTGGGAACCACCGCCGTTCTCTAACAGAAGTTCTGGCCCAGCACAGCTCTAGAAGCACAAGAAGTTCGGGCCCAGCCGAAGAGGTTCTGGCCCGGCCGAAGAAGTTGGTTCACCAGGTAAACTACTGGCCCAGCAGAAGGAATTGGGTCAGCAGGAGAAATTCTGACCCAGCCGAAGGACCCTGAAATAATCCAGTACGCATTAAAAGAAGCCCCCTTACTTTAATAAAAATCATAGACCCCCCTTACTTTAATAAAAAATCATAGACCCCCTCCCTCTTTGCATAAATACATCTTCTTTATAAAACAAATTTTCCCAGACAAAAAAAAACCATGGACTTGCAGTGCAATAAAGCAAATAAAAGAGACATTAAGGTTCAGGTAACTTGAATATAAAAAGATAGGTATGAATCACCCCTAAAAGAATATATAACTTCCCCACATGATCAAAATTAAAGTTGCATTAAAATAAAAATTCGGATCAAGTAAAATGGAGTAGATAAGATAACACATGGGAAAAGCAAATGGCGTTATGTGCACAAAAAAAAATAAAAGGTAGATAAGCAATCAATTTCATTAATTTAGGCAAAAATGGTAGCGATATTTACCTCACTCGGACTTGAGGGTTTAGAGGAGAATCGACGGTCTCGGTCTTATGGGACGAACGTGGGAGCCCCTAGAAATAATGGAAACAAAAAAAATTTAGCAACATGGCGGTCAAGTGCTCCATAGGCCACAGAAAAAGGAATCCAGAGGAAATGCTTACCTCGTATAGCTTGTAGAACCCGAATAATCGGTCGTGTCAAAACACAAACAGAAACGCACAGAAATCCCCTATCAAAGGGTTGTATTATACCACAATACGCAACACGTGCCGTTTCTTGCTATACTCGCAAGCGTTCACCAGGCAGATAACTTAGCAAAGAGACCTCTCCAACCTTCCGTCTCCTGTCAATTTGCCCTAAATTAAATACTGACTGCGACACAAGTAGTGATGGGCTGAAAACTCGGCGAGTGACTCGATACAAGGAATAACTCTAAGAAAATAAACGCCCCAATTCTCGCCTATTATGATGATAAACGACGGCGGAAGCCACGAATAGTGAGCCGAAATTACATTCTTCCGGAAAGGCTAGGAAATGTTCCAACAGCAATAATAAACCTTCAAAAATCTAAATCGAGACTGAAAACGCGCGATACGTAGCCCATCTCTAATATTCCGTGACGAAGGTCACAAAAACTACTAGGTACCAAAATACAGATCAACAAGTCAAACGCAGCGTTTTTGCAGGCTAACTGAATTCTTAGAAATATAATTCGATTCGCTGGCGGTTTACGATAATATAATGCAAATCAAGCCAAGTTAACTTAATAATAAGGTACATACATCGCTTATCAACTAAAATAGATAATCACAATCGATTCTAAAAGCTAATACGAATATATAGCTAATCTATACTTAAAATATAGGTAATTTTACATTGAGAAAAGAGGCAATTTCAAGCGACTTATTAAATTCAGAATTAATAAACCGATAAGTGCAAAATACAGCATGGGTTTTTCCCTAAATGCGGCATATAAATGAAATTTTAAAATTGGCAAAATCGAACTGTTACAAGTTTGTGAATGAGTCCCTCATGCCACACTTTATCGAAGGCTTTTTCGATGTCGAGGGCTACAACTGCGGTCGATGCCCGCCTTTGTAGTCCTCTAGTCGCATCTTCGACGAGTCTGGCAAGCTGGAGTTCAGTGCTATGGTTTTTCTAAACCCAAATTGTTCATTTGGGATTAGATTATGTGCTGTAACGTGCGTGTTTAGTCTGTTTAGTATGAGGCGTTCTGTTAGCTTGCTCAAGGAGGAGAGCAAACTAATAGGGCGCCAGTGTTGTGGGAATGTTAGATTCTTGCTTGGTTTTGGTATGAGTATAATCTTTGCTTTTTTCCAACAAGTTGAAAAGTGATTTAGTTGCAGTGTTTTTTTTATTATGAATGTTAATTTTCGTATTGCCACGTCTGGTAGGTTTTTAAGTGCTTTGTTTTGTATGTTGTCTAGACCTGGGGCCTTTTTGGGGTTGAGTGGCGCAATTAGTTGCACAACTTCTTGTGTGTCCGTTTGTTGAGTTTCGTCTTCTGGGAGTTCGTTAATTTGTCTCGTGATTATTCTGTATGATCTCTCTACGGCCTCTTCGTGTTCAATATCCTGCGCTCCATCTCCCAAGGTGAACTGCGACTCCAGCGAGTCGGCAAAGACCTCAGCCTTGTCTTCGCTAGAGTACGCCATTCCTCTCAAGCCATGGATCGCCGGATATATCATCTTGCCTTTATGCTGCATGGTTTTAGCTATTCTCCATAGGGAGTTGTTTTGTCTGTTTAGTGTTGTCAGGTATTCCGCCCACTTGTTATTTTTGTGGTTTTTGACGTCTGTTTTTATTGTGTTTGTTAGTGTGTTTCCTTGTCTGTTGAGTTCTGCGTTGCCTGTTAGTTTGACTCGTCTTTTTAGTCTGTTTCTTAGTCGTATGTTTTGTTTTATGTTTTCGGGAAGTGTATATGGGTTGCTTTGTCTTGTGTGTACTGTCTTCTTTGCTGTGTTTAGTGCTATTTGTAACTCTTCGGTGAAGCTTATGACATGGTTGTCCAGCTCTGCCTTAGAGTTTATGTGCGAGATATGGTATGTTGTCTGTTAAGTGTTTTTTGAAGGTGATCCATTGAATGAATGTTTGTGTATGTGCTCGTGCGTTCTCGTGTATGTTGTTTATTGTAATGCCAATCGGAGAATGATCAGATTGTCTATTACAACGTTGTGTGGGATGTTGTGTGTGATAGCGATATCCAATATGTCGGCTGTTTCGCCGCGAAAGTGTGTGGGTTCAGTGGGAGCGAGTATTGAGTAATGTACTGTTTCTGCGGTCCTGAGTAACATAGTACCATTTTCAGTCGTGGTTCTACATCCCCAGGACCTGTGTTTGGCGTTGAAGTCCCCAGCTGCTAGGACCGGGTGTGTGTAATTGAAAAGTTTCTCTATTTCTGTGTGAGTGAGTTTATTTTGTGGCGGTCTGTATACCGAGTGGATCATCATATCTCCGTCAGTTAGACTGACTTTGACACTGGTTACCTCTAGTATCTCAGATTGTGGTGAGCGTATTGTGTCATGTGTGATGCTGTTTTTTATAAAAAATGGCCGAACCGCCTCCCCTGCGGTCCGTTCTATCATTTCTATAAATTGTGTAGTTTTGAACGTGTAAATGCGCATGTGGGCGTAGGTAAGTTTCTTGCATGAGTGCTATGTCTATATTATTCTCAACCAGATATTCCGCGAATTCATATCTCTTGGAATAGAGGGAATTCGCGTTCCAACTGATCAAGAATAAGTGCGTTGGTGTATTAGCCATTGAGATTAGCGAATAATCTCAATGTCGGATTGTTCTGAATTAATGTGGAGATAGTGTTGATTTTTGCCTTTATCTCCTCCTCGGACATAGTCAGCAGTGTAAAGATGTTGTTGTTTTGAGCGTTGGTGTTTTTAGTGTTAGTGCCTGAGTTTGGTGTGGTGTTTTGGGTGGTTGGTTTTGGTTTAGTTAGGTGTGCATAGCTGATGTCATTGCTCACCGGCCGTGTTTGTGTAATGGTTTGTTTTTGTTTATTTTGTTTATTATTTGAGTTTTTGGGGCATGCAGAGTAACTTGCTGGGTGTTCTCCTCCACAGTTGCAGCATTTAGGTGGGGTATTCATGGGCTTTTTACAGTCCCGGTAGTGATGTTTTCCTGCGCACTTGTGACAAACTGGTATTGCGTGGCAGTTTGTGACTGTGTGGCCAAATGGTTGGCATCTGTGGCACTGATTGAATTTTGACTACTGCTGGCATGTAGTTAATTCGATTTTCATTGAGGATGTTCATGTCTGTTTGTGGTACTAGAACCTTGAGCATCTCTGTCATGATGTTTCTTCTGGAGCCGGCTTTGAGCCAGAACATTTCGATGGGAGAGTAGCCCTTGGCAATGAGGTCGTCCTTAATGTCCGACAATGGGATTTGACCGTCTAGTCCTTTTATTATGACATGTAATTTCCTATCTTCCGGTAGGAAATATGAGTGGTAGGGATATTTTTTTGTAATTTAAGTATGTTGTGATCCTTCTATGATCATTTGGGGTTGTGGGGGTAATTTGAATCCCCAGCTTGGATTTTTTGATATCTCCAAAATCTATTTTGGAGTAAGTTAAATCTTAGTGTATTTTAACCCAATTTTCTGGGCACCGACTTATGATGGGGATCACTTCTGATTTTTTGGGTGCAGTGGTGGGCTCTGCTGCTGGGGAGATTGGTGGGGGGGCTAGTCCCAGGTGTTTGTTCACTGACTCCTGTGTTGCTACATTTGTCGTGTGTGGGATATTGTTGAAGTTGCTTTTTCTAACTCGATTTTAAGTTGTGCTACTTGTTCTGTCAGTGTACTGTTTTCGTCTTGTAAGTCTTTGTTTTGAGACTCGAGTTTTCTTATGTATTTTTGTAGTTTCTCCATGTGTTCGTCGTTTGTTTCGAAGAAATTAATATTTTAAGCTACATTACATAAAACTTGTTATTAAATGCATTGTTTATTGTTTTATTATCATTTAAGCATTTTTAAGAACCAGTCGTGAAGCATCTTTAATCTAAATATTATTTCTAAATATATTAAAATTAGAGGGTCGAATGAAATTATAAAATAATTAAATTGTAAATGACTTATTAGTAGAAACTGACTCCATGCGACAATAAAATTGCACATCCCCTCGTATAGGACGTGATCCAACGACGGCAAAGTCAGGCAAGCAGGTGCCTGCCGGTGCTCTTTGATCTGAATACTTCAAAGGATTTGAGATCACTGACGTTACTGTTCCTTGCTTATACTATGCCTTAGCTCTCTCACCTCACCCGGCAGTGCATTGGAAACAGTAACACACATGCAGTATGGACTGTCCCCATACAACTTGGTCTTATGTTTAGGCACTGCAAAGTCATTACCATTTCTCATTTCCCTGTCACTCATATGCCAGTGTTTATTGGTATTGAACAGATGCTGGTTTTTGTGTGCGAAACAGCAGAGTTCATACAGATAAAGGAAATAAACCGTCATTATTCCCAATGTTTGAAACAGTGGGGCACAATGTTCTAAGTATGGTACTTTACAGGATGGTTCTAACTATTCTTTGTTGTATCACAAAAATTCTTTCTATGGTTCGTTTATGGGAGCCCAAAAAATTATACCATATGACAGACGGGAGTGCACATAGGCATAATAAAATTTTATAACAGATGATCAGCAGGGAAGATCACAGCCCTTAAATTGTATATAGCAAAATTTGCCGGTGAAACCTTTCTACAAACTTCATTTCCATGACTCTGCCAGTCGAGATTTCGATTTATAATGAGCCCCAAAAATTTAGTTTCCTCTTATTGCTGAATGTTAATGTCGTTAATACTTAATGCTAAATTATTTTTTCTTTATTATTATTTTGATAGTGGATAAAACTCGTTTTGGCAGAATGTAGTACTAGAAGTTTGTTGTCACACCATTCTTGCATTTTTTGAGTTGCGGAGTTTGCCAGATTCAGAGCTATCTCTTCAGTGCTGTTTGACGCTACACATGACTTGTCATCAGCAAATTGTGCCAGGACAAGTCACCTCCAAGGGCAGTTTTTAGGTCATTACAATATGATATAAAGAAGAGTGGAGACAAGAGAGACTCCTGTCTGCACACTTGTGAAACTCGACCTATGAGGATAGTTTACTATATTACCCTTGGGTCTCCGAACCTCAACTGACTGGGGTCTGGCATCGGATGGATAGAGTCATCCGAGTCCTCTACCACAAAGCCTCGAAGACCTCTCCTAAACCCTTATGATTCATACACTACACATGAC
>MU182019.1:488468-526170 GCA_016904865.1 Pissodes strobi | reverse complement strand
CTCGAAGACCTCTCCTAAACCCTTATGATTCATACACTACACATGACTTGTCATCAGCAAATTGTGTCAGGACAAGATCACCTCCAAGGGTAGTTTTTAGGTCATTGCAATATGATAAAGAAGAGTGGACACTTGTGAAACTCGACCTATGAGGGTAGTTTACTATACTAGCCTTGGGTCCCCGAACCTCAACTGACTGGGGTCTGGCATCGGATGGATAGAGTCATCCGAGTCCTCTACCACAAATTCTCAAAGACTCGAAGACATCTCCCAAACCCTTATGATTCATCATATTGAAAGCCTTGCTCAGGTCAAAGTATAATCCAAATGTGAATTTTTTTGAATCCAGTGCTTCGGCTATTGCATTTATGTGGTTGAACAAAACAGTCAGCAGAAAACCGTGCTGTGTGTCAAAAAGGAGAAGTTATTTAGGTACCCGAGAAGTCTGTCATAAAAAGCTCTCTCAAATATTTCTGAGAAAAGAGATGGTACTGCAACGGGTCTGTAATTGTTTATGTCAGCTCGGCTTCCTTTTTTGTGTAATGGGATTACTCTGCTTTTTTTTAGTAACATGGTAAAATTACCTCCCTGGAAATATTTATTAAAATACACAGGGGGAAACATAACGCTTGTGAAACTTTTTTGATTATGTTACATGACACTTCATCAAAGCCGGCCGATTTTTTTTGCATACTCTATTAATAACATTAATAATCTCACCCATATCAACTGGCTGAAGTTCAAATTTATTGATGTTAACGGTGCTGTGAGGCTTGGGTTTAATATTCTTATCACGCTGTTTATTGATACTAGGAATTTCACAGAAATGCCTGTTGAAAACCTCACACAGCTCCCCAGTATTAGTGATAGTTTTATTTCCGTCTGTAAGTTCAATAACATGTTCTGTCCTATTTTTGCCTGTTTCTTTCTTTATAATGTGCCATACACATTTACTCTTGTTTTCTGCTCTGGATATTTCGGCTTCATATAGTTCTTTTTTGTCGTTTTTTAGATGTGTTTTGTATTCTTTCAATTTCTGTCTATATTTTGTCCTGACATCCTCGCTGCCTGTATGCTTCCATAGCCAATGTGGAGACTTTGTTTCTCCCGAAAGTTCCAGGGTACGTTCATCTTGCCACCTTCTATGTTTGTATTTATTGTTACTCTTAATATTCTTCTTTTTTTCTGGGAAAGCAAGGTGAAAACAATGCATAAATATACTAAAAAAACACGAAAACATGTCATTAAATTGTAGTGTACATTAATATGTCAGACCAACTTTCATTGCTTAGTAGATTATTAAATATTGAATATTTTCTGTAGAAAAGGACCTGTAAGTTTTTTGTTTTTTATTGACCTCTGCTTTTGGTCCTTCATAATATATTCTCAGTTCAAGGCCTTCATGATCTGACAATGGGGAAGTGAAAATAGTTATGTCGGACCTTGTATCAAAATTAATAAAAAAAATTTCTATTACTGTGGCTGTTGTGGTGGGTAAGTCTACCAGAGGCTTGAAACTGTATGACAAAAAAGATCTGGATAAAATTGCTGCCAAAGCGAAATTGTCATTATGGACTTGCAGGCTCATTTGTGGCAAAACATGGGGCATACAGCCCAAACAAATGCACTGGCTATATATTGTGGTCATAAGACCAATATCATATGGAGCAGTAGCTTGGTACTCTTAAGAGCTTACAGAGTTCCGCGAGAATCAAACTGACCACCTTACAAAGAAACGTGTTTGGCAATTAGTGCCGCCTTCGGCACTACACCCGCGGCAGCGCTTGAGTGTCTTCTAAATATGTCATCTCTTCAAATTGTATTGGAGAGGGAGGCCAAATGGGCTACGTATAGATTGACACAGGCGGAGATCAACAATCCGCAGGCGATCATCCTGGTGCCCAACAAGCTGAAAAACGCTAATGAGCCGGACAGTTGTTGGGTCTACCATCAGATGGTTTGCCTATGAAAACTAACTTTTACCATTCCTATGACGTCCTCCTACCAGAGAGGAACGAATATGCAAAAGGCTCCGAACATCTGGGAACAAGAGAAAATAGTTAGTTTGCTGACTGCTCCAAGAGCAATGCTGGTACAAGAATAAACATGGTAAGATTGAGTTTAAGTGTTCCCTAGGCAAACATGCAACCATTTTTCAGGCTGAAGTTAAAACCATTGATATGACTGCACAGTGGCTCATCGATAGAAACTGTAAAGGCAAGCCAATCAAAATATTCTCGGACAGTCAAGCGGCTTTAGATGCTCTTGAATCAAGCCGTTGTTTATCCGAGGCAGTATGGAACTGCCAGGAACTACTCACCAAACTAGGTAGAGAAAAAAAACTTACACTGATCTGGATACCTGGAGATACAGGATATAAAGGCAACGAAGGAGCTGATGCTCTTGCGAATCGGTCATAGGATCAGAACCAGTGCTAGGGATAGCTTATAGGACAGCTAAAGGGGCCCTCTCCAAAATGACACAACAGCGGTTTGTAGACAAATGCAGAGAGTTACCGGGCCTAACTCATTCAAAGATGGCTGTGAATCAGGAGTGAGAACTAAACAACTCCTTCAACTTGGCCGGCAACAGGTGCAAGCTGTACACTGGCCATTGTCGACGAAGAAGCCACTTGAGCAAGATAGGGCTTTCCGAAACTACAGATGTGAGTCACAGACACACCCAGATCGCAGTGGAGTGTCCCATTTTGGCCCACTCACGCATACAAATACAATGTGGCAGATAGTAAACAAACATCGAGGCAAGAGTAAGGAGACAGTTGAACACAAAAATACACCAAATGTTTTTAATAATTTTTTCTCCAATATAATGCAGGGTGTTCCAATTTTAAGTAATAATCCCTTGGACTAACTTGGTGGAAGCACATCGCCACCAACTTCTCTCTGTTGCCAATTCGGCTTCAGAGAAAATAAGAGTAGTGTCCTAGATATTATAAATCTTGTTTCAGATATAATAGAGGTATTTCCTAACATGCAGTACAACTCAGTTCTACTGTGTGATGTCAGCAAGGCCTTTGACTGTGTCGACCATGGTGTCCTTTACTACTTACTATTATAACTTTAGTCCGAACAGTATCAACTTGTTTAGTCTTACCTTCGGTGCAGGTGTCAAGTGGTAGAGGTTGCCGGTGTGGCGTCAGCGAAAAGTGTAATTAATATTGGAGTGCCACAAGGCTCGGTGCTGGGCTCCATTCTCTTTTTAATATATATAAGTGATCTTCCTAATCCTGATCTTGCAAAAATCACACTCTTTGCTGATGACACAACGGTTTCTCATGCTGGGGCACAGGAGAGGGCTGGTTTTGCTCAAACAGGCTGCTTCTGAATGCTGAGAAGACAAGCCGGGTGATATTTTCTATGAGAGATTTATCAGGTTTAGAGAATGCCTCGGAGGTACATTTTCTGGGAATAGTAGCGTTAGATCCAAAACTGCAGTGAGGTAACCATATTAATGCTCTCGCGAGGAAACTCAGCAGAGAGTTTTATGAGCTCCACAGTGCTCCGACTCCTACATAAGTGTGTCTCAACTGATATATTACGAACTGTATACTTTGCTGTGTTTTATACCCATATCTCATATGCGATTCTTGCATGGGGACACTGGGTTGAGGTACACAGAGTGTTTAGTCTGCAAAGAAGGGCAGTGAAAGTGATGTCTGGTTTGGGTTAGGCTGCTGCCTGTGCCTTGTTTATGCGTGTGTTGTATGTCACGACAGTATGAGGGTCAGTTTCGAGCTCTTGAAGATGTTCATGACCACGACACTCGTTCAAGACACTATTTGGTACCCATATATTGGCGTCTAAGAAGGTCTCACGATGGTCCAGGCTACTGGGCTATAAAATGTTTTAATGTTTTACCAGATTATGTTAGAGCTCTACCCGTTAAGAATTTTAAGCAGAGAGTGAAACGTTAAAATACCTAATAAACAGGGCTCAAATATCATTTATTGCCTTTTTTTATTATTTCTCTGTGAATGTTGTAAGCATATGTTTTGATGATTTTATTGATGTATTAATTATTTATTGATATGTATTCTTGCAATTTTTAAAATTGTTTGTAACTCTTGCAGACGTATGCATGTATGAGGAAAATTCTTTTGAATGAAAATATTTACTATTTTTTTTTTAATTAATGAGCTTTCCGGCCTCACCATTGAGATCTTGGAAGTTATAATACGCCATGTCGCGGTCAGTTCAATTGGGGCAAAGGTGCGGAATTTATCGCCAATTGCTATAATGACGAGATCTGAGCTATCGCTTCTAGTTTTCAAAATTATAGATGAAAACCAATGTAACATTTTTTATCTATATTTGCAGAATTAGTTCAAAATAAATACTAGATTTAGGTTCATAGCAATACCCGAGAAGAACAACCGGCGTTCTTCAATTACTCGAAAGCCTTTAGTAATGAAAAATTACATAATTTAGTATTCAGAGTATGGTGCTGTCACTAGAAAAGTATATTACCTAACAAGAACAGTAAAGGGTGCGTTTACAAAACGAGTGAGCGAAACGGAAATTGCATAGACTAAATTATGGGAACAAGCAATTTTCTAATGCAATATTTAAAGCTGAATCTTAGCTCCTTGAGTCATAATCAAAAGAAAAACGGCGTGTTCTTCAGATCACAGGACAGAAGAAGAATAATAAGGAGGAAGCGACCCACCACCTTCCCACTAGCGAGTTGAAAGGGCTCGCCAGTGCCCTCGCTCTGAAGGGGCCAAAATTTGAAATTTTGAATGAATCTCCTTCATCTTTAACAGTCTTTATTTAATACAGTTCTATGCGAACCACACCAGGTTCCGTTCCAGTAAGGGCTCACCTGCCCAATTGAGCAGGCAATTCCCTTCACTGTCGGGTCGTAGCCCGAGAGGTCCCAAAAACCCGCCAATTTATTCTATTCGTTTAGCCCTGCGCACAGGTCCTAATGTGTTCCGGCTTGGTTGCAAATATCAAAAATTATACACGTGTACATCTTCAAGTCAAGTGATCAGCATTTCTATAGAAATGTTATTTATCGAAAAAAAATTAAAACATTTTTTTGACCTACTAATCGATGTTTTTACATTCTCGCTCATTTTCGATTTTTTTTAGAGTTTTCTCCGTTTTTTTATGTTTTTTGACCCAAAGCGACCACTTTTTCAAAAATAAACACGTCCAACAAAAAAATACTGGCTAATTTCGGATTCTAGCTAATTTCACTATAGGTTTGCCAAGACCGTAAAAAAAATGTGTTCAGAAAATTTTATTAAAAATAATAAATTTTTTCATAGTGATGTTCGAAATACGGAACAACCAAAACCCGATAATATATTGACTCAGATTAGCAAGTGTTAAGGGACGAATAGAAAATTTAAAATGGAAATTTATCACAAAAATTATTGCGGATGCAGTGCAGCCTGTCGTTTATTGTTATTCGATAGCAATGTGGTAAAATTAGCCGGGATCAAACCTGGCATAATAAGCTGCGTCATTAAAAAACATGAAAACTAGCTTTTTATAGCCTTGAAATAAAAATCGACATGTTTTTAATTTTGTGAACACCGCCGTTCTCACCGACGAGCCGCCACTGTTCTATAGGACAATATTTGGTATGCACTAATCTATAATAAATATTTTCTTAAATAAAATTACTATAATTTTGCTGATTCCAGAAATATTTATCCTATTTTGGGCGCAAATAAGAGGCATAAAATCCAAGTAATAGCGTAGGTATATTAATTTCCCCCTAGTCTCCTGGTATGTCGCAACATTTAACAAAAGGGCAACATACCATTTCCCTATCAACACGTTCCAAACATTCGAGGAAATGCCACTGCCGATGCCGCCGCTTTTGATCCTGAATCAATATGACTTCGCGGCGAGCTTCCTATATTGTTATGGTTATCAGTCCAGGCGCTTGCGCTTTTCCCGGTGGATAGCAGGAATTTCAGGATTGCTGTGTTCTTGTACGCCATGCGTTCGCAGCTTGTCGACAGTTCTAATGGATATTTATTGTTGTGGCGGAAAAATAACGCGAATTGCATTACAGTTTAGTGGTGTCTAAAGGTGATTTATAGGAGCATATTGAGTGACTTCGGTTGCAGATTTCTGGATAGGTTGCGAAACCGTGTGTTGCCTTTATGTGAGTATTAACGATAACAATGGATTTAGCTGATGCCGAGCCAGTGTTTATATTGTTAAGAAGCGTTATGGAAAACATTTGCACTTGATTTCTTTCATAAAATCTCCATTAATTGGCTTTAATGGTTTATAATATTTCGTTTTAGTTTTATATGAACTAAATTTAACGATTTTCTAACAAAGAAATGTTTAATAGCTTTAATTCATCCATAACGAAAAAAATGTGGATCATACAACAACAAATTATGAAAAAACTCGTTATCTTGTTAACCGAATGTGCAAAGAAAATTAGAGGGTTTAGTGAATGTTGTGAGACTCTGCTCTCACTTTTGATACGTTCGAATAGTATTTGAAAATAAAATTGATTTTAGCTGATTCCAAAAATACTTGTCTTTTCTAAGTCTAGTTTTTGAAATACAAGCTTAATGGTTTTCGTTCTGACAAAAGGAAACATATTACTAAAATAACGATATCTTTAGAGGCCATAATTGAAATTTCGTACCTGGAATTCGGTTTGAGGTACTTGGGCATTACCCATGTAAAAACTGACCTTCTTACACCTGCGTAAGGTTGTAGTTACAGTGCAAGCGTTTTCTCGTTAATTATACTGGTAAATGCACTTAAACAACTTCAATCGGTTACGTTATAAGCGAATCAGTCGCGCTGATTGCTAGTTTTGTCGATAAAGGTTCAAATTTGAGTTAGATTTTTCGATGTTTTACGGAAGGTAATGCGGGACCAAAAACTCATGTTGCTCAAAACTGCCAATTATTTTTTTAATGTTATGCAGTCCCTCAGAAAATCGCGAATCGGATTTGAACCAAGAGCCATACAATAATGTAGTCGATAGAGAAAGATCGAATCTATAAATCAAACAACCATCAAATTATTATAATGCTCGCTATAATGGGATATGTCTTTTATAGGTGCTCAATATTGGCATATACTTTTTATTGAAATTGTAAGAAATGACCTTAGACGGATCCTCAGAAAATCGCTAATCAGATATTAGCCAAGATACATACAGTAATGCATATTTTACCAGTCGACAGGGAAAGATCGAATCTATAAATCACACAATCATCAAATTATTATAATGGGATAAATATTTTTATAATTGTCCAAATTTGCGATATTATTTTGCGCAGACCCTCAGAAAATCGCGTATCAGATATTAACCAACAAACATACTATAATGTAATTTTTACCGGTCGGTAGAGAAAGATCGAATCTATAGATCACGCAATCATCAAATTATTATAATTGGATCCAGATTTTCTATAGCTGCTCAAAATTGCGATATAAGAATGATGTAGAAATGACGTTACGCAGACCCTCAGAAAATCACGCATCAGATATTAACAAACAGACATACAATAATGCAGTTTTTGCCGATCAATAAAAAAAGATCGAATCTATAAATCACGCAATTAGCAGATTCTTATAATGAGACTGGTATTTTTTATAATTGCTCGAAATTGCTTCATAAATTTTTATTTACTTATTTATTTTAAATGTAAAAAATAACGATACGCAGATCCTCAGAAAATCAGATATTAACCAAGAGACATAGAATAATTTACATTTTACAAAGCGATAGAGAATCTATAAATTACACAGTCATCAAATAATTATAATGGGAAATGATTCGTGTATTAGATAATAATATCACAGAAAGGCACCAGCAAAAGAAAGATAATTATGTGCCTCACCTTTATAAGCACACAACTGAAGTGAAACTTCTGAAAGAGATAAAGGAATTAAGTTTTTGTTTTTTAAAGCTTTTTTTTGTCAACTTTGGCCGCGGTTTTGACACTTTTAAATAATTTTTTTTCCAATTTTGCAAACCGCGTTTTTCTCACTTTTTTGCAAAATTTCTTTCTGTATTTAATTTTATAATACTCTTATTAGCTTTCTGAACAATTTTTTTTAATATCTAATTTTTTTCTCCGAACCATCTTTTGTTTTTGTTGTTTTATTATTTTTTATAGCGTTTTATAATACTTTTATTAACCCTTCGAATATTTTTTAACGTTTTCTGAAAATTTTTTCCCATTTTTTTAAAAAAATTCTGTTTTATTTTATAAAGCATTAATTTTTCTTTCCACTTTTGCCATCTCCGTAGCTGAACTCCCTTTTTTCGCCGAAAACCGCATTTCTCTTAACTTTTTTTAATTAATTTTTCTCTTATTTCTCTTTTACTAACTTTCCGAACAATTTTTTACGTTTTTTCTTTCAATTTTTCCCCATTTTTGAAAAATTTTTGGAAATCCGTGAAGGTGGGACTTATAATCCCTCCACCCTGTTTCAGAGTCGATCTTGGTCGATTTTCTGAACAAAAAGAGATGTGCTCTTGGGCACTGAAATTTACCATAGGGCTAGTTCTAAAGTCAATTTGTAAATAAAACAAAAAGCTTTAGTATTATATGAATATTTTAATAAGTTATTTTACCTGAAAATAACTAGAAGCTCATAAATACATAAAATATAAACAATGAATTATTGCACGTAGTCAGTGCTACGATGTGAAAAATATCAGTCGAGGCAAATTTCGACCTTGAAAAATATAACATAAATAATACTCTTAAAAACTAAAGCATTGCGTCAACAGTTGTAATACTATGCTAAAATATGGTTATAAACATAACCTTGAACCTATGTACAGTTAAATGTCTGTTATGAGTTCCTGCGGAACAGCTCTTATCAACTATGTTAGCTGATTTAGCCTTGATATAAAATACAACAATATAAAAGCGATAATAACAGGATTAATATTACCTTAGAGTCCACCTATAAGCTAATATGTACACTATGAATACCATTGACGAGAAACGTTCAATGTTCAGGAGGTTATCTTCTAACACTGGGGGAAAGTCACTTTGACAAACACTTGCTAGGCCTATTACTGCTAGCTTCTATGTACAATGTAGTTCAAATTCTTGCAAATAGGAATGACTGGATTGTAGTGGTTTGACTGGTATGCAGTTAGTGCATATTGGCATGACATGAATGCCTTGTGAATGCGGCTTATTGCTGCACGCATGAATGATTAGTAGGTATGCTATGCAGGTAGCATAGGTAGGCAGAAATCCGCGTATGGGATGTAGCATTGTGATAGCTTGAGTATATTGGCAGACTAGTGCCGTTTAATCCTTATATGAGAATAAGGCATGAGTATGTATGCAGGATAGTGCAGAGTAATCCTTACATTAGAATAAGGCAAGAGTGTAGCAACCAGTGGTACACTCGTGATATAGAATGTTGAAAATGCAATGGAAAATACCATTAAGGACTCTGCAGCGAATGGCAGAGCCTTTGAGAGTTAAGAAATCAGTGAGTTTCCAAAATGGCAGTAGAGCCGAAATATACCTTTTTTGTAGGCTTAGTGCAAGAGATCAGTGGGTCTCCACAATGGCAGTAGATGCCGATAAATGCCTTTTTTGTAGGCTTAGTACTAGAGATCAGTCGGTCTCCATAATGGCAGTAGATGCCCAAATATACCTTTTTGTAGGCTTTGTGAGAATGTGATGGTAAACATGTTCGTTTACTTACTTGAGATTTAGAGACTAGTCTCTATTGAGTGCGGTGTGGTTCGAGACAGGGCTCGATTGTACAATCCCATGGATAAGACCAATTGGGACGCCATTGCTCGGCGGGAGAATAATGGCATTAAGTTTGCCAATAAATACCTTATTCTGGGCTTGATGTGACAATGACTGTGGCAGGATATCACTATATCACTTGAGTAACGAACTAGATAGATTATGAGGTCTCAAAACGTGAAAACTTGCCGGCATGGCGCCTCGCGCCAGCCGGCTAGAAACGGGGGTGCGCCTTTTGCGACTTACATGGCTACTTACTTCGTACAGAGCGTACTCAATACTGAATTCTAGAACGTGGGAACTAGAGCAACTTGAAGAAGTTGTTACCGCCCCTTCTGGTGGGAGAAGATGCACCGCTTCGGCATGGAAAGGGCAATAATGTAAATACAGAGATATTGTGTAAAAACTTAACATGACCCGTTGTCTAAATTAATATTATAAATTTTAACACAAATCTGGTTGAAATCTGCTCGCTAGTTTTCATGAAATTTGAATATTAAAGATGTGAATTTTAGGGAATTTTAATTTAGGTGAACTGGCTATCCTGTAGGATGCGCTGTGATTGGTCGCCTCGGTCGCCGGGGTATAGCGGGAAACGCTATGATTGGTCAGATGAGTTTAGGATGCGCCACAGGCTCCAAATGAGTAAAGGTGGTTTACAACAGATGGCGCTAGCAATGCAGCCCGGATAAAGCGCGAAGCGCTATGATTGGTCGGAGGCCTTTTGAGGACGCTTAACTTTTAGCTTTCTAGCCTGCCGACGCAGTGGATAAACGTGGTAAAGAAGAGATGGCGTTAGTAGTATCGCCAAGGTTTTAATTTGTTTGGAATGCGAGGGCAGTGGCGTGGAATGTTAAACTGTACAAAAATTAAATCGTTAGATTTGAAGAAGTGTTCAAAAATGGTTTTTGAACACCCCCCCCCCCTCATAATTTTCGTGATTTAGCACAGTTGTGGCAACTGTGCTAAATCACTAAAATTATGGGAAGCGGCAACAGAATTAAAAAATAGCATTAAGTATCTTTTTTTTTGGTGAATTATTTTCCTTTCAGTGTCTGTCTGCGATTATGCATATAAGTAATGTATTTGGTGCAGGTACCTTATTTAGGTATAGAATATGTATAAAATAAAATATGTCTAGAATTTTGGGAAACTGAGGAATCATATTATTTATGTATCGATTTCTACGCAGAAAATAGCGATCAATATTGTAAACTAACCCAAACTAACCCAAACTACTGGAAGAATAGAACTTAACAGAACATAAGTATATCTACTTTGACGTAAAGTGGAAAAAGCATCTGGAAGAGACGAGACACCTTACACAGAGGAAAGCCTTCAACAGCCTAGAGCTCAGATTGAAAAACGGGTCATAATGTCTGCAAAAATATTGGAGGAAAACTCGGAGGAAACATACGTAAATAGCACTTTTAAATGACCAGCTGGAGAAAAAGCGGTGCCATACTGGTTGGACAATGAAATACCTAAAATAAGAAAGATATGTACAAAGACTAGAAGACACCAGCTTACTAGAATAGTCAAAGACAATTCAGTAATAGATGAGGGAAGAGAAAATGCTAAACAAAAGTACCAGAGGGCTTAGGATTTTACAAAAACTGATAAGAAAATCGAAGATGGGTTTTACACTTAGATCTGAATTGAAACCAGGTAAGTATGTTAACGTACTTTAATAATGCAATTGATGGAAAAAATATATACAATTTATACACTAATTTCACGCATTCATTCATTCATTCGCATAAAAAATAAATATACAAAAAGTTTGATATCTACTAAAAAGTCTTGATTTGTTAATTTCAAGATGAAGTTTGTCTTTAAAATTCCAACTTTCCTTTCACTCTACAGAATACCTTGATATTGTCTTTTCTCTCCTGTTATCGTACCCATGGTTAGCCCATTAGACTTCACACATTGGATTTATGTACTTGCGTTGCTGGGGGATTGGAATGACTACAAGGGAAAAGAGACGCTACGTCGTTTCTGGCTTTATGGAATTGGGTTAAATAGCCCAAAAGAGGTCTTTGTCCAATCTCGGACAAAGATAACTGAGGTGCACTAGATATTCTCTAATATCTCTGCATACAAATGGAGAAAAATTATCTAAAAGGGTGTAACCTTTTGGCGCGAAGAGGAGAACGAGAACTTTTGCTCTTGCTCGAGTGAACGATGAAACTGCACTTTTAGAGGCTAGAGAGCGGTGACTGAACCGATCTAGTATACGAAAATAACTAACAAAATGAGAGAAAACTAATCATTTGCCTCAAACAGTGCTAGGACATGGCTAGATGTTTTTGGCGCTAACTTTATGCGGAGCAGTGACTGGACCGATGCATCACGGCTGAGTGTTTGCTAAGCACTAATAAGAATAATTTGTTCTTCTAGCGAGCGCCTGGCGGCAAGCTAAAAGTCGGCTGAGAGTGGACATTCGCGGGAGAGTAAGCGTGGGTTAATGAGAGGGTGGAAGCATATTCTTTCTTTCTTTGGCATGTGGTTTTTACACGACACTAACTGAGACAAGGATATATTAAATTGAATATGATTACACACGATTGAATTGACGGAATGACATCTTGTGTTCTAGAGAATGCCTTACATACCAGCAAAATCAGGTTCGGACTAAGGGATCGTAATGAAGAACTGAAATGTGCTGCTTTAAATGCACAAATTTCCGTTTACCTGGAGTGAAATAAATACATTCGTGAATAAATGATGGCTCATTCCTACTACATTCATACAGGGTGTTATCACCAAAGTATACGGTAAAAAACGATAGTTTATACAGATGTTGGGGTGTTTCCCACACATAAGTCATAAAGCTTCCCGCGGGAATGGAAAATAGCAGATGTTGTGCTTATACCAAAACAAATCAAGCCCGAAAATCCAAATTCGTTTAGACCAATCTGTGGGATTAGTATGCTTAGTAACCTGTACGAGGAAATGATACGTAGAAGGCTGAAAGCGAAAAAAATGAAAAAGGGGGAATAGTGAAACACCAATATAAAAGTATGTAGGGTCGATCAACAATACAGGCAATACAAGTGATTAACGAAACAACAGAGAAGAGATAAAAATCTGGAACGTATTAATGTTCGCAAGGGATTCAGTTCAGCTAATTGGAATTTAATAATGCAAGAACTAAGAAAGAGAAAGACATCGAAATATTTCCTTAATATTGATGTTAGCACAATCCTTGATCATTACGCACAAAGGAAAAGAGAGAATAACATTTGAGATAGAAAATGTAAAAGAGCTTAAATAAATGGAAGTATTCTTTGATACACGTGTCAAGTTTGGAGAACATGTAAAAAAGTGGCACAGAAGGCAGAAGATAGAGTGGGTAAATTGGCACGACTGATGCCAAATATAGGAGGACCAAGCAGTAGCAAGAGGGTGGTGGTACACTCGGTGCTTCTGTACGGAACACCTATATAGACAGAGGCGCTAAACATAAAATTGAACCACATATTATTCAAAAGGACTAAAATGCAAGGCATTGATAAGTGTGGTGGCTACCTTTATGGTGGTCTAGGCAGCAGTTCTACAGGTTATCGCAGCTATGCCCCCAATACGTCTGATGACAGAAGAGAGGAAAAACCTATATGAACTAATATGAAGATATTTACGCTGAGGTTTAAAGGAAAACGATAAAGAAGTGGCAGACGAGATGGAACATTAATTCAAGTAAATGACAATGGACCAAACTAGTCCCTGAAAAAGTTAGATGCGAATGTAGGAACTAAAGATAATATATCACCCAAGTAATCCGAGGACACGAGATGTTTAAGACATACGCCAAACGATTTGCAAAAGATACAGAAGGAAGATTGATAGATTGTAAGGTTGCTGATACCCCAAAACATAAAATATTTGTCTGCGGAAGGTGGAGAGAGCTAAGATAAATACTGAATTAACGGCATATAATATATAAGCACTGAGCAACGCTCGGATTGACTCAATATCAGCCATAAAATATGAAAACGCTTACATGCAACTCACAATAGACGAAGATATAAAAACCCCGGGGACACCTGTATAAAGAGGCGTATCTCATGGAGGTAAAATTTCTCCAATAAATTGCTCATGTTGGCACTAGAGGATGTATTTAAAGGCGTATACTTACAGGACAAGGGAATTAACATACACGGAGCACGACTAAACCACCTGAGATTTGGCAGTGATATTGTCATAATCAGTGATTCGTCAGAACAATTCCAATGTATGTTACAAGAGCTCCACCACGCATCATATATGGATAATGAATTTGTCAAAAACAAAAATAATGAGTCTAGAATAAATCCATATTAAAGTTGAAGATCAAATGACAGAGAACGTAAGGGAATACATGTATCTAGAGCATAAAACACAAATAGGAAAATAAAACCAGTCGGCCGAAATTCCTAGAAGAATAAGTCTGAGCTGGGCAGCTTTTGGCAAACTCGGATTCATTCTTCAATCCTGTAATACCCCTATAAATCTGAAAGGGAAAGTGTACGAGTCGGGCATCCTACCAGTCCTCACCTATGGCTTTAAAAAATCGCGGCCATTAAAAAATCTGTTGGACTGTGTGATGCAACCCTTTTAAAGGCTATTAATTAAAAAACAAGCTGAAGTCGATGTTCTAGTACTTTAATTATTCGTAATTTACGTATATTGTAATTTCTATTAATACTCAGGACTGAACAAGAACTCTAAACGATATGCTCGCATTTATAAATAAAATAATTTCAAATTGATTTATTGCGTCAATGAACACACTGAACCTAGAACAAAGGATTTAATTTGAAATATCCAACACGACATGAGCGGAAAGCATTGTGCCGTATTGAATTACCTCAGTTGGAAAAGTTAGGGCAAGTGGTTAAAAGTTAAATTGCATGGGGTTTATGTTGACATATTGAATAAGTGGTGTCATTCGTGAACACTTCATACAAAAGACCAATTTTTATGCTGCTTAATTTCGAATACCTAAACCTTATGAGTAATAAAGATTCGCATGATGATGCAAATTAGCCTTAGAATGTATTTCACATAGATTTAGATCTTCAATAGTGTCACAGTGGCCCTGATAGTCCTCTAATGCTGAGTTAGGTGGACAATACACGCCCCAAAATGAATGAATAAATTGGAGACGTGGGCGAAAGGTTGCCTGCTCGTAGTTCATCAGTCTGGGCCCATTGTGCGCTCATTTACATACCAGTTCAGCCCGGTTGCTCCCATCACCTGGCAGGATAGAACCAGGCGCTAAACGTTGGCTGGTGGTGTCTCTTCCACCATAAATGCGCTGAAAGGCCACCTCCTCGTCTTCGATGCCGGAGACGAGGACATGACCACTCTAAGGTCGAAATCGATGAGAGTTCCGAACATTCCTCAGACGCCCTCTTCCGGACTGATGTGTTTCACTGGACTTTTATTCTCGCTTAACTATCCTGTGACCGAGATCTTTCAGTCTATATACAGATCTCAAGGCCTCATACTGCAGTCTTTCAAGAGCTTTGATGGGTACTATATTCCGCAGTTAATAATTGCAGTTTCATTTTAGAATATGGGCCATTATTTCAGGGACCATAAGCCTCAGTAAGATTGAATTTTGTTGACTATGCCTTGAACGGGCTCTTTAAATAATGCGTAAGGATATTTGAGTCAATGTTAGAATATATTTTATATAAAGTTCTGCTTGATAATTTATAAAAAAAATCCTCCCGTTCGCAATATGCCTGAAAACTCCCAATATAAGGCTGCAGAGTTGGCGAGATGCCAAACAATTTATAATCCTTTAACATAAAAACTGGATTTTCTGTTTAATTAATTTTTATCTTTCTGCCTCAAAGCACAAGAGGGTTTCTGTTTTTTTTTTAATATTATTAATTAATATTTCCAAGCTAAATTGTTCGTTTTATATTTTTGCCCGCAAAAAGGTCTAAATTTGTTTTTTGCAGATATAACGTCGGCTTTATTTTATTTTTGCTATATTTTATATTAGAATGTGTTCTTATTTACTAGAAATATGTCGGATTTAATTTATCATACGGATATTTTGACTTGTGTTCAATAATCTAGGCATTCTTCTGTTCAAAGGGTGCACCACATCACACCAAGCTGTTAAATAATTTTTGTTTTCTTAGCCTGTTTATGCCAAAACTTTTAATGCTTTTTTTTGTAAACAGGACTTTCGTTTTTGTTTTCAGCTGATAATGTGGAGCACTGTGGCGCCGGACGACGCTCGCGGCGCGGCGCCGTCGGCAAGGACGAAGCATAGCGCCACCGTTCTGGGCGAACATGTTTACGTGCTAGGCGGCAGGAATGGCAATTTGCCACTCAAGGATTTTTGGAGATATAATTTAGGTACGTTATCACAATATAATAATGTATGATACACCGTTTGCTATTAAAATATTGATATAGGGGAGGGGTTGGAAATAGTTCCTGTCAAATGATGCACTATCTAAGTAAATTGCACTCATAATATGTTCACATTTAACCCCTCGAAACATTATTTTTGCAGATCTATTATAAGAACTTGTGTGTTAATTTTAATTGTCCAGCATAACTAGTGTGAATTCTCGATGAACAAGTGTAGTAATCGTCAAAAGACGCACTGAGCATTTTTTCTTAACATTTAGTTGCTTTGCTAGGCTGGCCATTAAGCGCATTTGCCAGAAGGTGTAGTGCTGCTTTAATTGGGTTTAATCCTATAGTTTGATTATATTTGACTGAAAAGCGACCATCTTAAAAATGGTTTATTTTACAATTAATTAGAATCCGACTGTGTTGTATGTATGGCTTTTAAACACCAGAACCAGAACAATCTAATATTCCGATAGTTTGGCTGACGTTGTCGTAATTTCTGCGAAATTATAACGTTTGTTAAATCTTTCAAATGAAACATTTTTACTACTTGAGCAAGAAGACGAGCCTAGTCACAAATCTATTGTTATATAGTAATCTCATTATTTCTCCAAATGTACAGAAAGTTTAAATTCAGTTTTTCTCTCTAAATTATTATTTTTTTCTGAATTCAGACTTTTTCTCTCAACTCAAAGCTGAAAATCTGAATTAAAAGAATGAAGTCTAAGTTCAATTTCTAAGGTTTGACTACTATTTTTTGCATCATTTCCGATTTTTTATTTTGAACTTAGACTAGATTTGAGCCTAAATTTAGGCTTTTTTCTCTGCATTCTGGCATTTTTTCTTGCACTCAGGCTTCATATTCATAGCCCCAAATTTATCTTTTTTCTCTGCATTCAGGCCTCATCATCTGAACTGTGAGCTGAAAGTATGCGACTAGACTGCAAAGTATGAATTACTCAAACCATATGGCCTGAGCTCACAAAAAATCTGAATTCGGACTTTTCTCTTTGAATTCAAACCTTCTTCTCTGAATGCAGACTTTTTGTCCAAACTCGGAATTTAAAATCTGAATCGAGTGACTAAACACTGGATTCCACCAGTTTTCCCTGAATTTCAATTTTTAACTCAACCTATGGATTCTAGGTTCACAGAAAATGTCTGAGTTCAAACTCTACTCTCTAAAATCAGATATTTTTCTGTAAACTCAGACTTTACTATTTGAATTGAGAGCTTAAAATTTAAATGCAGGGTTTTCTCTCTGAATTCAACCTCATGCTTTAAAATCTTTTAACGTGAATGCAGGAGCTGAACGTCTTAGTGTCTGAATATAAAATTGGAATTTAGATTATAAAGTTTGAATTCACATAAAAAAATGTTGAATTCAGACTTTTTTCCTGAATTCCTTCATGCTTTAGAGTCTGAATTGATAAATTACAGTTTACTTTAGAGACTGAATCTAGTCTCTAAAGTTGATATGCAGATTTTTTTCTCTGAATTTGAAGAAAAAGTCAAGATTCAGAGACTAAAGTCTAATATTAAAAATTTAATTCTACTTCCGTGTTGAATAAATAACCTAAACGCCCTAATTTTATTGCATATTTTTAGGTTTTAACGGGAATGAAAGCGATAAAGGGCTTGCAGAGCTTTAGAGGACTGCCTTTTACAAAAATTAATATTAGATAAGGTTAGAGAATTGAACCTCAGTATCTCTTGAAGTAATATTTCAGAATATACTTCTCGGTAATTGTCTTTAGAGTTCTCACTATGAAAATTTAAGGTATTAGCATGATAGAGCAAAAACTAAATTATAGGTACAGGTATGTAAATAGAACCAAAGACAATTATAATTGTCTTTGATAGAACCTACCAGGACTCGCCGATTCCTTCAGCCTCCCATATGTAAAAAGCTACTGGACTGGACTCCAGTGTAGATGGACGAGCTAGGTAAACCTCTCAGCTGGGAAGATCAGTTTCTCCACAAAACTCTCGGCCTGGTCCACTTCGGATAAAACGGCGGGCTCCTGCTCAAGGAAGGAATTCCCCAGATCATGCTACTAAAAAGCACATGGGTTGAACTTGAGCCTATCTTTTAAAATAAAAGGGTATCACACCGTCTTTCACACGGTGTTTTACAACTGCATAGTCGGTATTCTAACAAAAGATACATGTTACTACGCCTCGTAAATCTAACAAAATAACTATTTGGTGACCATCCACCAACAGTTAATACTTAATCGCCACAAGGCACCTTCGCAAAGGTAAGTTCTGAACGAGAAGGGACTCAACTTTAACTTCCTTCGTGCGAATTTATGAAAGCGCTCCCTGTCAAGCGGTTTAGAGTGCTGAAACCCACTCGAAGTAGTAAGGTTGTGACAATCGATATCACAATTTAATGGATACACAGGGAAAATCGAAGTATACCTAATATTAAGATACATGTAAAACGTTACAATGCCTAGAAAGCTGTCTAGGCTGTCTAAAAAAACTGCTTAAGGTGTCTAAAAATGATTGAGCAAATTCGGCTGCGTTACAAAGTGGAAATAATAGATATATCTTCCATATCGAAAATCTTCACAATACAGTGAAGAAAAAATCTATAAACTTAGTTTTTTTAAAATGACTTCAGCTAAATGAAGGCTAAGCCGCACTTTGCATTGTTTGATTCTCCCAGAACTTTCTTCCCGTGAAAATGCAATAACAATATTTACTTT
Organism: Pissodes strobi; assembly: GCA_016904865.1. Classification (NCBI taxonomy): domain Eukaryota; kingdom Metazoa; phylum Arthropoda; class Insecta; order Coleoptera; family Curculionidae; genus Pissodes; species Pissodes strobi. Next base: position 507,345 of record MU182019.1, on the reverse strand, counting down.
TAAAATGGCTGTTCCATAAAGATATTTCAGCAATGTTACTTTTGGCATGATGCCTTCTTTACTGCAACTACTTATCATTAGGTACACTAAATTCTTAATAATACCAATAAAATGGATACACTCTGAAATGAAGGTCCAGTTTTACAAATTAATATTTATAATAATAATCAAACTTTAAATATTCATTCTTCAAATAATGACATTTAGATCTTATTGGTATTTATTAATGAATTTGCTAACAAAGCCTCTCCCTTGTGGCATTCCATTGAGATTATCCCCGTTCAAGTAAAACATGGCAGGAGGGAATAACATACGTCTTCACCTCGTTATGGGGGAAAGCCAAGTGGCCGTTTATCAGGAAGGATGTCGAGAAGCCACTCAGTAAAATAAGTGTGCACAAGAGCCAATTTTGGAAAAAGCTTCTTATCGATATTGCAATAATGCGCCTTCATCTTGTGTTTCGACCGAACGCTTATATTTCCGGCATTACAATAGAAAAATAAATTGATCTAGGGAAATTTGAAAATATAGGTCACAATAAATTACGTCATGTGATTTCCCAATAATCAAGTTGCAAAAAATCGTAAAAACTAAGTAAAAGAACCCTGAATTTGTAATGTTGTTTAATCATTAATATACAGATTAATAAGCACAGGTCCAAGTACCGACCCTTGGGAACACCTCGAGCCACCATATCCAGGCTTAAAGAAGCAACCGATTGACGTCATCGAAGGTTAAGAACGAAACCATTTAGGTTTTCTGTAGATCACTCAGTAAACTCTTTGCTGAAGTGGAAGAATATCGTTGCATCTTCTTTATTCAAAATGATCCCATACACGAGTACCCTTCCCCTGTTGAAAACCAAAGGAGTTTATTTTGGTGTAAAAACATCTCTCTTGACTTGATCAATTTTTCTATTACTTTAGATAGGTAGTGAAGTGTAAATTGCTTCAGTCATATTTCTTAGAGCTGGATCTGTAAGCCTCCACTCAAGAACAGATAGAGAAATCTCTTCCATCCCATGATGCTCTGTTTTTAATTGTCAGAAAGGTTCTCATACAATAAGAAACAGGTACTTAAGTACCTGGCCTGCACGACAAATGATCTATCTGCTTTGATTATATAGTTGTAGTACGCTTTCTATGTACCATAAAATTGTGTCGGTTGACAGCATCAAGCAGCACCAAGAGAATGTTGTAGGAATATTATCCTTATGGTTCTCCTTCAGCTGTACTTTCCCCTATACCTGGTGGTGTTTCACGATTCAAGTATCGTTTTCCATGCGTCTAACATTTGCCATATATCAAGGCATTTTGACATATATTATATAACAAGTGAAGGCGTGTGTTTAGTACCTAACAGAGTTTGCAATGACAGCTCTCCAAGCATGAATTAAATTTTAAAGTTTGGGCTAGTTAGAAATCTGAATAATTAAGATTTTAAAGGTTAATATATAAAAATTATCAACGTAGTACCAGGAATTCCTTTTATAAAGCTAACGTTTCATATACTTACTTTCCTATCGTTCAAGGGAACGCTTAATTTTCCCGCTTCATAAAAATGAAACAATTAAAAAGCAGCAGCAACTTCAAAGATAGAACAAACAAAGGATTACTTGAGAGGACACATACTGCATACAATCCCTGTAGATCCAATGTGAGAAATATAAACATTGCAGCCTGATAAGTGCAAAGAGTAGCTCCAACTAAAAGAATCGCCCGAAAGGGACGATTTCAATATGAGGCCTACCTAAATGATGCATGAGATTAATCCCCTGGGAAATTGGGGATTGGGGAGGTGTCCGGGCCGATGCCAGATAGCAGCAAACGATGATTCTGAGAGTGGTGATTGAGTTTTAATGTCAAGCAGATATGCCAGACGGTTTTTGTGCGGTAAACACTAAAGGATGATTTAAATGATCTTTTAGTGGCGTGATCAAAATTTCATAAATGTATCTGTAGATTCGGGGAATGGAAGCTTAATGTATCAAAACAGCATTACTCTTACTCTTATTCAAATTGATTTATAATAGGTCTCTTATAAAGAAGTACCACTCCCCTGTTGAAACCCAAATTTTTCAGCACATTGAAGTTTATTTTGGTGTAGAAACCTTATCTCTCTTGGCTTGACCAGTTTTTTTATTACTTTAGATAGGGTTGGTAAAAAGGAAACTGAACGAAAATTTTACGGGTTCTGTTCGACGCCACCCTTTTTATAAATGCTGCTTTTTTCAAAACAGTCATGAAAGTAACCATGAGTAAATTAAGTGTTAATTGCTTCAGCCAGAGTTCTTAGAGCTGGATCTGGAAGACTATACTGAAGAACACGCAGATAAATCTCCTCCATCCCAAGAAGCTCAATTTTTAATTGTCAGAAAGGTTCTCATACAACAAGAGACATGTACTTAAGGGTATAGCCTTCCGTCTGCCATTTTCCATATATCAGAGGCATGTTGACATATTTTTCATATGTAAAAAGTGCAATAAAAGTTCCTCAAGCATGAATTCAAATTTGAAAATTTGGGCTAGTTAGGAATCTGAAATAAGATTTTAAAATTGAATATTTCAAAATAATCATTCCTACGAAAGCATGCTTTCGTAGGAACTCTTTTTGTAAAGCTTAAATTTCCTATCCCTATTTCCTATCTGTCAAGAAGGCGCTTCTTTTTTCTGCTTCATAGACATAAATAATAATAATTCAGCAAAATTAAAAAGCAGGAGCAACTCCAAAGATAGAACACATACTGCATGTAATCCCTGGAAAATCTATGTGTGGAAATACAAACAATGCGGCCTGACAAGGGCTAAGAGTAGTTTTAACTAAAAGAATCGCCCAAGAGGGACGTTTTCAATATGACACCTGCCTAAATGATGCATGGGATTAATCCCCTGGGAAATTGGGGAACGTGTCCGGGGCGATACCAGACAGACAGTAGCAAACGATGATTCTGAAAGTGGTAATTGAGTTTTAATGTCGAGCAAAAATGCAAGAAGGTTTTTGTGCTGTAAATACTAAAGGAATTATGTAAATTATCTCTTAGTGGCGTGATATAAAATTTCATAAATAGATCTGTAGATTCGGGGAATTGAAGCTTAATGTTTCAACACATCATTTATGGTTGTATTCCAGTTTTCCATTGGAAAGGTGGGATCGAAACCATTCGAGTATTCTGTAGCTCACGCAGTAAACGCCTTGGTGAAGCCACTTTACTCTTCATCAAATTGATGTTTAGGTCTCTTATAAAGGAGTCCAACTCCCTTGTTTACTGTTAAAATGGCGGGTAACGAAAGGTCGAGTGAATGTTCGAACCCAAGAAAAATCAAGAAAACCTGTGGTCACTGCAAGAAAAACGTTTGATGTTAAATGTGTGAAGTGTGATATCTACTTTCGTCCGGCCTGTTTGAGGCAGGCGGCGGGCCAGAAAAACGCCGCGCCGTTTGCGTGTATTCTACGGAAATCGACGAGATAACCTCAAAAGTGGATTTAACAATAACAACTATTTCACGGATTGTCAGTTTGGAATCCGGAAAGGCAGAAACACTGTTCTGGGTATTATTGATCTTGTATCATTTATACTCAATTCATTCAACAATCGGAAGTTTACCTCGGCGTTATTCTGCCTTAGCTAGGCCTTCAATTGTGTCTCGCATGTCGTCCTCCTACGCAAACTCAAAGCTTGCTTTTTTGGCTCTGCAAGCATCAAATTGATGACTTCATACCTGACAAACAGAACTCAGGCAGTTAAGGTTGGGGGGTGGCTTCAGCGGAAAGTGAGATTACCATTGGAGTACCACAGGGTTCCATATTAGGCCATATTGTGAACTAATTAAAATCATTAATTAAATATCACCCTGTCGCAAGTTTGAACTTGAACTTGAAAAATGTTATATAAACATTCACTGTTAATTATAAACAATATGAGCGGTCGACGGGAGTGACTTTAATCCTTAATGATACAGCCATCAGCATTTTGTAACATATAAATACGCAGGCAAACGCCGAGTTAATGAGACTTTCGGGTCTCTCAAACCGCTCAATTAGTCGCTGGGCAATACACAGGTACGTCCACTTCTAGTTGTTCTATCCCACAACCCCCATAACTGAGAACACTTATACACAGGTATAAGGTTGTCAGGTCCTTACCTAATCTGGGTGAACGTATGCATAGTTATACGGCATTCGGGGGCTACTAAAAAGTATAGAGAGAGTCGAATTTATGAAGTATTAGAACTTCTAGTAAAGGGATAGTTTTTGGGGAGTTTTAAAAAGTAGTGAAAGTGCCTTAGCAATTTGTGATAAACTTAAAAGACTTACCTTATAAATATCAGAACAAATACCTAAATAAAAGACAACCCGCTCACATAAACTTTATTAATAAAATAGTAACGTCGCTTGCTAGACAAACTTTGAACTAAGCCTCCCTCGAGAAGACATGCATTTCATATTAATTGGGTATAGTGTAAACTCTTAATTCATCTATAATCTTAAACACGCCTTTATTAGTATACATTCTAACCGTTGTTAAGTTTGTTTGTAAATAAACTTGTTATTGTTTTTATTGATGTGTCTCCTTTATTATCTCTTCTCAACTTGACGTAGTGCGTTCCTAAATCTGAGTTACTCTCCTACACGCTAAGTAAGGCGTGTCGTCACAGATAAAAAAAATACAAATCGTGACAATATTTTATTTCTCATTTACATTAATGACTTGCCAATGTTAGAGCCTACGGCAAAATTTACGCTTTTTGCTGATGACACCACCATATCATCCACTCTGGAGACAGCTGCGGAGGCCGTTGAGGAGCGAGGCTACGGGCGAGGGCTGAGTACTGGCTTGCAGTCAATGGGTTGCATTTGAATGTGGAAAAGACAAACACGGTAGGTTTCTCTATGATGGGTACTGATGGAGTTGATCAGGGTGTTCCAAGTGTTAAACTTTTGAGAGTAGGTACATCTAGACCCGAAGGTGCACATTGAGTACATAGCGAGGGGGCTAAAAAGCAGTTTATACCTACTGCGAAACCTATCAAATTGCGTCTCTCTAGACACACTGAAAACCGCATATTTTGGCATGTTCCACTGAAGACTTTCATATGCCATCCTTGCCTGGGGGCATTCCTCACAGTCCGAGAGGATTTTCAAACTATAGAGAAAGGCTGTTAGGGTAGTCTGTGAGTTGGGTCACAGGGATGACTGTGTGGATGCTTTTGTGAGTCTCCGTGTACTGACTGTGCCATGTATTTACATTATGGAGAATTTGATGCATTTGAAAAATAACATGAGTATGTATGTGTCTCATGGAGATCTTCATCAGTATGATACCAGGCAGAGGAATAACCTGTTACTGACTTATCGTCAACTGAGGAGGTCACAGGATGGACCTAAATTTTTTAATGTGCTTCCTGTTGCTGTGAGGGCGTTGCCAGTCAGCCATTTTAAAAAATATGTTGTGAACGTGTTAACAAGGAACCCCCTGTATAAGGTTCTAGGCTTTTTAAATTTGGATTTAGAATAGACTAAGTTATAAAAAATATATATATTATTGCTTAATTTTAATTTATTGTATTGTAATTGTGTAAGCACAATGATGTATTAGCATTAATAAAACTATTGACTATAGATGTTTATTTTGGCGTAGAACGCTTACCTCTTTACATTGCTTTAGATAGGATTGGTAAAAAGGAAATTGAACGAAAATTTGACGGGTTTTGTTCGACGCCACACTTTTTTATAAATGTACCACTGCTGCTTTTTAAACCAGTCATGAGAGTAACAATGAGTAAATTAAGTGTAAATTGCTTCAGCCAGAGTTCTTAGAGCTGGATCTGGAAGGCACCGCTCAAGAACACGGAGAGAAATCTTGTCCATCCCATGAAGTTCTGTTTTTAATTGTCAGAAAGATTTTCATTTAACAAGAGACAAGGTACTTAAGGGAATGGCCTGTATGACAAAGGATCTATCTGTGACCTAAAATTCTAGTTGTAGTTTGCTTCCTACACACCATACGGAAAGAAAGGTTGAATGCGTTCGGGATCTTCAAATTTTAATTCTTGCACCAAGTGAATGTTGTAGGGATATGACCTTAAAGGGTCTCCTTTAGCTGTACTTTTTCATTTACCTAATTCTTTAGCATGTACTAGATGGAAATAACGTATCCTTTTGTTCCAAACGCTAGGAGAAAAATCGCTTCTATAGTTTGGGTTACTGAAAGTGTTTCTTGATTTAAGTATCGTCTTCCATTCTTCGGGCATTCTCCATATATCAGAAACATTTTGACATATTTCGCATTTGAATTCATGATTGAAAATTTTAGTTAGTTAGGGATCTGAATTAAGATTTTAAAATTTGATATTTAAAAATAATCAACGTATCAACATGCTTTCGTAGGAACTCTTTTTGTAAAGCTTAAATTTCCTATATCTACTTTCCTATCTGTCAAGGGAACGCTTCGTTTTTCAGCTTCATAAAAATAAAAAAATAATACTTTAGCAAAATTAAAAAGCAGAAACAACTTCAAAGATAGAGCACACACTGCATGCAATCCCTGGAAACCATATGTGTAGAAATACAAACATTGCGGCCTGACAAGGGCTAAGAGTAGTTCTAACTAAAAGAATCGCCCAAAAGGGACGTTTTCAATATGAGGCGTGCCTAAATGATGCATGATATTAATCCCCTGGGAAATTGGGGAACATCTCCGGGGCGATACCAGATAGCAGCAAATTATTCTGAAAGTGGTAACTGAGTTTTAATGTCAAGCAAAAATGCCAGACGGTTTTTGTGCGGTAAACACTAAAGGGATGATTTAAATTATCTCTTAGTGGCGTGATATAAAATTTCATAAATGGATCTGTAGATTCGGGAAATTGAAGCTTAATGCTTCAACAAAGCATTTATGGTTGTGTTCCAGTTTTCCATTGGAAGGGTGGGATCGAAACCATTCGAGTATTCTGTAGCTCACGCAGTAAACGCCTTGGTGAAGCCACTTTACTCTTCATCAAATTGATGTTTAGGTCTCTTATAAAGGCGTCCAACTCCTTTGTTTACTGTTAAAATGGCGGGTAACGAAAGGTCGAGTGAATGTTCGAACCCAAGAAAAATCAAGAAAACCTGTGGTCACTGCAAGAAAGACGTTTGATGTTAAATGTGTGAAGTGTGATATCTACTTTCGTCCGGCCTCTTTGAGGCAGGCGGCGGGCCAGAAAAACGCCGCGCCGTTTGCGTGCATTCTACGGAAATCGACGAGATAACCTCAAAACTGGATTTATCAGAAATATGCTCCATGAGGGTCTTTCTGGAGCAAATGATGCTAAAAATCAAATCCCTAGAAGAAAACGAAGTCATTTTGATGGGAAAAATTGCCGTTTTAGAAGAAAAGGTAAATCAGATGCCAACCAAAAAGAATGAAAACTGAGAAAAAACAATTTCCACCTGCCCGAAGGAACGCGAAGTTAACAGCGTAGTTGTAGACAGAGAAACAATTCCCACTTGTGCGAAGAAACGTCAAGCTAACGGGCTAGTCGTTTCACACTGTCGAAGCAGCGAAAGTAGCTCAAAAGGTTCTCCGAGTAAAAAGTCTGACGCTGACGTTGACATCCCAGATGACGTAAAGGGAAAAATAAATAGCGACGATGATGATGTATTGTTATTGCGGGAAAAGATGCAGAAAAACCGGGAAATGAATGGAAAACGGTGCACAGGAAGCCGAGTAATAAGCGACCCGAGCCCACCAAAGGAACAAATAATAACGTTCCCCAGCTGGTGGTGGCTAAACAAAATTCTGGACTACCTAAAGAGCAATGGAATTGAAAACACAAATTGCTACAAAATGCGTACAAAAAAGGACAACATAAATAGTATATTATTTTATATGGAGGAAAAGTGATACTTTTCATGGCGCGCTCGTGTTTAACAGCCGAACGGAGTGAGGCTGGTAATAGAGAGCAAGCCATGAAAAGTAACTTTTCCTCCAAATAAAATATGCTGTTTTTTCTTCAAATGTCGACAAATTAATGCAAAAACATCTCTTTTTAATAGTAATAAAAATAATAATTATTAAAGATAAGTGGGTTCGCAAGGCGGCTTAGACCGGTGTCAGTGAATAGGCACAGGTTGTTGCTATAGTAATGTAACATAAAGCTGTCAGTGGACACTGTCAACAATAATTATTTTTTTAAAATTGCGTCTCCGATTGCGTTTTAATAACGTATTGATAAGCAGTAATTGAGTAAGTTCGATTAAATAATAACCAATTTGTTCCTAAATTACTGATTTTTAGAAATGTAGTGCACAAATTGAGTGATAATGATAAATACAAATTTTAGTTTAATAATTCTTGAGTTGTTGACGCTTGTTTTGTTGTTTGTTTCTATGTTGCTATGGTAACACTTTTATCTCCGCCGGCGGAAAAGTGAAAAGTAAAGCTACGGCGGGGGAAAAATGAAACTTCACGGCCGCCTACACAGTCGAGTAATGACGGATTTACGGACGTTTGAAGAAAAAAGTTCTTTTAAGCTTTCAGTACCAGCAAATAAAAGAAACAAAACAATGTCACCAGAACTATGGCCAAATGGGATTGTAATAAACCATTTTTTGAATATCCAGAGGCGCCTAGACAAATCACCCCTAGGCGTGACCATGTCATTTCACGTGAATATTCGTTCGTTGCGCAATAAACAGGGTGAGCTGGAGGCTATGCTCTGTGATATGAAAGCAGATATTGTCTGTTTTACTGAACACTGGCTTAGAGCAGAAGAAGTCAAGTTACTGAAGTTGAACAACTATAGGGTTGGATAATTTTCCTCTAAATGTTGACAGATCGTCTTTTGGCTGTTTTGGTACGTTTCTCGCAGCGATGAAAAGCATATTGGGTCGGAGCAGGTAAAAAAATTATAATTACTGGTGATTTTAATGTTCATCTGGGAACGGGTCAGTTGGATGCTGTGCATATGACTGATCTGTTTGAATCTTTTGGCTTGGGTCAGACGATGTTTTCTCCCACAAGAATTTACAACATCTTTGTGTGCCGACATTTAAATGCATCGGAAGCACAAACACTGGAATTGAATTTGTCAGACCATCTTGGACAGGTCATAACTATATCAACTGAGTGTGGGGTGCCTGAGGTTAAACAGGAATGGAAGGTGTGTCGTCCGATGACTCGAGCAGGCTTATCGATATTTTATGATAGGATTGCTGAGTGCTCTTGGGATTTTGTGGATGCATGTGATATGAATGCTGGGAGTAAGTTTGAAAAATGTACGGTTATTTTTGAAAGAGTCTACATATGGTCATTTCCTCAAAAAACATATGGTGTCAGGTCAGACCAGGGTTCAAATATAAGTTGGTTCAATGACAGGCTTAGGGCCATGCGTGATCATCTTGCGCTGTTAGGTGACCTGAGCAGGCAATATGCTCATGTGGGTCTTGAGGATGAGTATGGGATATTTAAACTTAAGTACAGAGAAGCTATTAAAGAAGCAAAAGTCCAATCCAATGATTCCATAATCAGAGATTCAAATAATCCTTCCAAAACAATGTGAAACATCATTAATACTAGCAGGGGGGCGCCCAGAAAGGAGAGTGAACCCTGTACAATTTTTTTTCAAACATTGCACATGATGTGACAAACAAGATTCCAGGCATAACTTCTGTATCAAAGAAGACACATTTCCATCCGTCTTGAAAAGAGCCCTGGTTACTCCAATATTTAAGAAGGGTGGTCCAGGGTTGACTGAAAATTATAGGCCAATCCCGTATTCTCGAAGATTCTGGAAAAATGCATGGTAATACAAATTATTGATTTTTTTAACAATAACGACTATTTCACGGATTGTCAGTTTGGAATCCGGAAAGGCAGAAACACTGTTCTGGGTATTATTGATCTTGTATCATTTATACTCGATTCATTCAATAATCAGAAGTCTACCTCGGCGTTATTCTGAGCTAGGCCTTCAATTGTGTCTCGCATGACGTCCTCCTACGCAAACTCAAAGCTTACTTTTTTGGCTCTGCAAGCATCAAATTGATGACTTCATACCTGACAAACAGAACACAGGCAGTTAAGGTTTGGGGGTGGCTTCAGCGGAAATTACCATTGGAGTACCACAGGGTTCCATATTAGGCCATATTTTATTTCTCATTTACATTAATGACTTGCCAATGTTCGAGCCTACGGCAAAATTTACGCTTTTTGCTGATGACACCACCATATCATCCACTCTGGAGACAGCTGCGGAGGCCGTTGAGGAGCGAGGCTACGGGCGAGGGCTGAGTACTGGTTTGCAGTCAATGGGTTGCATTTGAATGTGGAAAAGACAAACACGGTAGGTTTCTCTATGATGGGTACTGATGGAGTTGATCAAGGTGTTCCAAGTGTTAAATTTTTGGGAGTAGGTACATCTAGACCCGAAATTGCTTTGGGAGGTGCACATTGAGTACATAGCGAGGGGGCTAAAAAGCAGTTTATACCTACTGCGAAACCTATCAAATTGCGTGTCTCTAGACAGACTGAAAACCGCATATTTTGGCATGTTCCACTGAAGACTTTCATATGCCATCCTTGCCTGGGGGCATTCCTCACAGTCCGAGAGGATTTTCAAACTATAGAGAAAGGCTGTTAGGGTAGTCTGTGAGTGGGTTCACAGGGAGGACTGTGTGGATGCTTTTGTGAGTCTTCGTGTGCTGACTGTGCCATGTATTGACATTATGGAGAATTTGATGCATTTGAAAAATAACATGAGTATGTATGTGTCTCATGGAGATCTTCATCAGTATGATACCAGGCAGAGGAATAACCTGTTACTGACTTACCGTCAACTGAGGAGGTCGCAGGATGGACCAAGTTTTTATGGACCTAAATTTTTAATGTGCTTCCTGTTGCTGTGAGGGCATTGCCAGTTAGCCATTTTAAAAAATATGTTGTGAAAGTGTTAATAAGGTTCTAGACTTTTTAAATTTTTATTTAGAATAGACTAGGTTATAAAAAATATATATATTATTGCTTAATTTTAATTTATTGTATTGTAATTGTGTAAGCACAATGATGTATTAGCATTAATAAAACTATTGGCTATAGATGTTTTTTTGGCGTAGAACGCTTACCTCTTTACATTGCTTTAGATAGGATTGGTAAAAAGGAAATTGAACGAAAATTTGACGGGTACTGTTCGACGCCACACTTTTTTATAAATGTACCACTGCTGCTTTTTAAAACAGTCATGAGAGTAACAATGAGTAAATTAAGTGTAAATTGCTTCAGCCAGATTTCTTAGAGCTGGATCTGGAAGGCACCGCTCAAGAACACAGAGAGAAATCTTGTCCATCCCATGAAGTTCTGTTTTCAATTGTCAGAAAGGTTTTCATTTAACAAGAGACAAGGTACTTAAGGGAATGGCCTGTATGACGAAGGATCTGTCGGTGACCTAAAATTCAAGTTGTAGTGCGCTTCCTACACACCAGTTGTAAAAAAGGTAAACCGCGTTCGTGATCTCCAAATTTTAATCCTTGCACCAAGTGAGTATCCTGTTGTAGGGATATGACCCTAAAGGTTCTTTAGCTGTACTTTTTCCTATGGCTAATTCTATAGCATGGTCTAGATGGGAATAACGTCTCCTTTTGTTCCAACCACTAGGAAAAAAATCGCTTCTATAGTTTAGTGTTTCATGATTTAAGTATCGTCTTCCATCCTCCTGGCACTCTCCATATGTTAGAGACATTTTGACATATTTCGCATATGTAAAAATAAAACTTCATCAAGCATGTATTAAAATTTGAAAATTTGGGCTAGTTATGAATCTGAATTAAGATTTTAAAGTTTAATATTTAAAAATAATCAACGTAGCAACGTGCTTTCGTAGGAACTCTTTTCTTGTAAAGCTTAAATTTCCTACACTTACTTTCCTATCTGTCAAGGGAAAGCTTCTTTTTTCAGCTTCATAAAAATAAAAAAAATAGTAATTTGGCAAGCTTAAAAAGCAGGAGCAACTTCAAAGATAGAACACACACTGCATTCAATCCCTGGAAACCCTATGTGTGAAAATACAAACATTGCGACCTGACAAGGGCAAGGAGTAGTTCTAACTAAAAGAATCGCCCAAAAAGGACGTTTTCAATATGAGACCTGCCTAAATGATGCATGAGATTAATCCCCTGGGAAATTGGGGATTGAGGAACGTGTCCGGGCCAATGCTAGATAGCAGCAAACGATAATTCCTAGAGTGGTGATTGAGCTTTAATGTCAAGCAGATATGCCAGACGATTTTTGTGCGATAAACACTAAAGGGATGATTTAAATGATCTCTTAGTGGCGTGATCAAAGTTTCTTAAATCGATTCGGGGATTTGAAGCTTAATGAATCAGCAGGACATTCACGGTCGTATCCCATTATAAGCGTGCTCTATTAAATATCAATACAAAATAAATTCCTTGAATTACTTTACTGCGCTTTTCTATATTTAGAACGCGTTGGAAATACAATGAGCTGGGATTTTTTCTCCTATGTTGGACCTATAATAATATAATTTCCAAACAATCGAAAAGCTGAAAACAATTAAAAAATATTTTTAGAAAGGAGGGAAACATGTCTTCTATTAGATGGAATCATCCTTATTTTAGAGTGTTGAATTTTAAGGCATATCTAATAAAAATAGTAATTTACATTGCAACAAGTTGTGGTGTGTGTCAACGACTTTTACCTCTTTAATCCTCTTTATAAATATATTAGGCAGAATAGAATAGAAATTGTAAGGCAGACAACCCTGTCCCTGGTGAATGAACAATAGTGTCCTAAAATGCAGAAAAAGAATAAGCAGTGAATCGGGCCATCATTGTCGGCGAGCAGAGTTTTTGTTTTTAATTTTTAATTCCTAATGAGGTATAATGCGCGTGTTATTATTATTTTTCGGCTTTTTGAACACATATTTTCATTTATCAAATTCAGTCATTATCTTCGGAAATAAACAAGAGAGGCGGATTGACTTTGGCAGGTCTAAGGAGACAATTTCCCAATTTCTTTACTAAAACATGTCGACCAAAAAACTTTCTTCTAATATATTATTGCATACTGTTAAATATTAGTTACAGGAAAATGGCAGCAGCTGAAACCAACGGGAGAACAACTACCCTGCCTGCAGGAACATACCGCGGTAGCCTACAGAGACAACATCTTCGTGTTTGGCGGTGAGGTTAGTTTCTCGACTGGCACGGAAACACCTCTATGGATGTATGACGTCAAGGGAAACAGCTGGCGAAAAGCGAAAACGAAAAAGGGTGAGAATGTTTTGTCTTTGTATGTTACTTATATGCTGTACTGAATTATGAATTAATGCTAATCTTGCCATATCCAACCCAAAAGCATCTTTTGCTTTGAAAGAAGGGTCAAGCGGTTTAATACATCGAGAGAAAAACTAGTTTTTTGGTAAAAATCCAACTATAATGATATTAACCTAAACGCTATGGGATTATGGGATATTATAACATATAAATTAATTAATTTTAGGCACCATATAAAAACATGCAAAAGAAAACAATAAACATGAGGAAATACTCATAATCGTATATTTAATTCATCATTGGGATTACACCTATTTTCCTCACAGAATTAAAAAATGATTGTATGAACCCCTTTAATATTTACTCCGTACATTATATAGTTCAAAATACTAATGTAAAATTGCAAATACCTTATTAGTGTGTACGCGACTTTACAGATAATAAAGTTAGTTAAGACCAATCATAGCCTTTATCCTTTCAGGGGTAGCCACTCCAAAAGGTCGACGTGGACACACCGCTTTGGTTCATAATGGATCAATGCTGATTTATGGAGGATATCAGGATTTACGAGGCTCGTGCGGAGAGTTATGGGCATTCCATTTCGGTAATAAATATTACACTCCTTTATGACCTGTGTTAGTACTTACTGAACTGGCACATACACTTTTTTAAGAAAGAGAAAAACGTTTGGAGATAATTGATATTAACAGGTTTCGTATGCTATATGATTTTTACTTGTCAAGCATATTTTTTTTTTCTGGCGGATTTCTTCAATGTATTAGCTTTTTACTTCGTACTCCTTCCCACATCTTTATGCAGGAATACCTTCTCTCAATCATAGGCCTAAATGAATTACACCTTGTACAAAATTTAATTTGATACTATACGTACCCTGATTTAATTTTAAAAATTAATCCGGTTTTCGCTTGCTTTCGCTATGCCGCAAAAGCCTCGGAGAAAACGAATCAACTCAAATGTATTGAATTAAAGAATGTATAATTCTGCAAATAAAGTCGAACTTAATACAATACAATTTACGATTACTTACTCATAGTTCGAGTTCACATTAAACGTCTCACTAATGATTCCCTTTCCGATTAATATACTTATAATTTTTCTTATTACTAATATCATCTTTTTCGGCTGCACCCTTCAACACTTCTTAAGGCTTGTAACTTAAATGACTGGACTAATAGGAGAATAGCGGCTACTTGGATTAAATAATTATATTTTTTAACTTTCACTTTACTGTATTATATGAACCACCAGAATTTAGCTACATTTTTACTGGGGACTTCTTTGAGAGCACTTGCGCTCGCGGAGCACCCTTCTCGTTTGTTTTTGGCTTGAATTAATAGATGGCCAAAGAGGATTTTGGGCGTTTTCCCTTACGGGTCGCTGAGTATATTTGTTTGCGGCGTTCCTCTTTGCTCTTTCAGCGGCGTAACTCAGAAGGTGATGTATGGAATAATGGCTCGCTTACTTCGAAACAAATGTACGTATATTGATGCCCAGGTTTGGTATACAGGAAGGTATGCACTTATGATGATAACTATGTTTGAATATAATTTACCAGGATAGCGTAAAACGCATGACCATTCGTTGAGGACTGACCGGACTCGATCTACACGGTGTCCCATATTAGAATGCACAGTACAGGGATCTCGCAAACCGAAAGAGGTACAAAGATAATTAAATTAGAGAAAAGGTGTGCCTTGCTGAACACTACAACGTCATGCTTCGAAATGTAAAAAAATCCGATTACTTCCGAAGATATTTGAGAAAACCCGAATTTTCTCGATTTCGTTTTTATTTTTTTCTGACTTAATTTGAAAAGATATGATAATACAAATTTCACTTTCCCATTGCCACTTTTCCTACTCTTCGAGTTGGTGTTATTAGATTTTCAATCTGACGTTTCGTTTCTTTGCAACCATCATCAACTTTTTTTTTTAAATAGTCGAAAAAAATTATTTTATTCCTAAAAAACTCTAATTTCAATCCTAAATTCAACAACATATCGCTATTTACCTTTATCCGACGTTTCGGATAAAAAAACCATCATCAATGGTATTTGATGATGATAACGAAGAAACGAAACGTCAGATCAAAAATCTAATTACGTCATCATGTAGAGGAGGCAACGTGGCATAAGAATGTGAATTTTATTTTGATCAATTTTCTTTATTAAAGCCTTAAAAAAATTAATAATTACAATCTACGAATTCTTGAAATTTAAAATATAATTAATTTTTTTTCAGATTTTAATGAAGAGGATAGATCACAATAAAATTCACGTTCATATGCCAATTTTTGTCCTCTACCTAATGACGTAATTAGATTTTTGATCCCACGTTTCGTTCCTTCGTAATCATCATTATATAACATTGATGATGGTATTTTTCAGCAGAAACGTCGGATAAATGTAAGGAGCGATATGTCGTTGGATTTAGGATTAAAATCAGTGTTTTTTAGGAATAAAACAAATATTTTCGACTATTTGAAAAAACAAAGTTGATGATGGTTGCAAAGAAACGAAACGTCAGATTGAAAATCTAATAACATCAACTTGAAAAGCAGGAAAAGTAGCAATGGGAATGTGAGATTTGCATTGTTATGTGTTTTGAAATAAAGTCAGAAATAAATAAAAACGAAATCGGGAAAATTCGGGTTTTCCCAAATATCTTCGGAAATAATCGGATTTTTATAGATTCCAAAGCATGACGTTGTAGGATTCAGCAAGGCACGCCTTTTCTCTAATTTAATCATCTTTGTATCTCTTCTGGTTTCCGAGATCCCTGTAGTATGCATTCTTATATGGGACACCGTGTATTTGGTTCCATGAAAATAACTTGAGGTTTCCTTTGAAGGTATTTTTAGTTTATGTTAGTTTTTTTAAGAGAGTTAATTCGTCTAGTTTATATCGGCATGCTTAATTTAGTTTCACTTGAATTTAGGTTCACTATGTACTTTTTCACTGACGTAACTTTAGGGAGGTTTGAACCTGTTACCAGAAAACGTTTGCCCTTGAGGTACTACTAACTGGATGATCAGGTTTGGAGGGTTTGAACTTGTTACCAGAAAGCGTTTGCCCTTGAGGTACTACTAACTGGATGATCAGGTTTGGAGGGTTTGAACTTGTTACCAGAAAGCGTTTGCCTTTGAGGTACTACTAACCAGATGACCATGTTGTCGTTTACTCGATTTCCACGTTCTTTTATACTAAAATTTGTTGAAAGTTTACTGATTTCTTTTAAAACATGTGTAGGAAATAAGGATAATATTTTATCTTTCAAGATCAAGCATCAAGCTCAACCTTTAGGCAGAGTGTTCTTTTTTCGTGAATACGATTTCTAGTTTACACATACCCCCTCCGTCTTGCATTGGTCCCCAATGCAAAACATTTTGTATGGCTAAAAAGTTCAAAAAGAAAAGAATCTTCCTAATAAATAAAGATTTGTTAGCGACTATGGTAGAGACGATCAAAAACAAATTTTCGATGAGTATGTTTAAAAGAGGGGAACCTCCTTAAATGTTAACGAGTGGTTCTCAATATTCGAATAGTCATATCGTTCCGTACATACTTAAATTTATGTTATATTTGAGCACTTTATACTTTTGGGCTATAGCTTAGTTCGGTCCTGGATTCCAGTCAATGGTTTTCCACCTTCTTCCTACTCAAATCAGAATCTTTTTCGTTGGTCCACATTTGGCTGCTATTAGTATCAGGACTGCATTGTAGGCTGACATGTACATGTAACAAATATAAACAAAATATGAGTACTAAATGTTGGCATTTTCTTCTTATCCTAATGTTATATTAATATAAGTATATGTATATATATGTTTCCTCTACAAAAATTTCTCTGCAAATATTTGTCATTTTATTTTTTATCACTCGGTAATTTTGATTGAAAACTATAATTTTTATTTGAATCATTCAACATACTTATATGGTTGTTTCACGGTTGTGTTGAAAATACGAAAGCATTATTTTATGCTTTAGCAATATATCCGTATTTTCATATTATTGTTATCCGAAAAATTGGCGATTATGCTTTAATCAATGAAGATAGTAATTGTTATTGAAATATTCTAAGTTGATCTTACAACTATGTTTAAAAATACGTTTAACATTAATTGGTCGATATACTTTAACCCTTTATCATGTGTGATCGTCATATTGTTGCATCAGCGTGTTGTAATTCCTCGAAATTTGAAGGTCTCCGGCGGTAGCGTCATTGTTGTTGGATTTTGTTTCTGTTAAACATAATAAAAATTAGTACGTATACTTGGCCTACCTTGAAAAAAATTGCTGACTGTGATTATATACCATTGATATCTTGATCTCATTCATAGTAAACATTGCCGGGATTATTTAGAACAATATTAATTACATCGGATATTTAATACATGTATGGGTTATTTACATCTTTTGACTGTCGTCAATTATATTGCCTTAAATGATGATTTGAATTGGATATTAGTATTTTTAATTACTATAATCCCTCTCAGAGTGGTGCCCGTTTTCTAAGAAGGATAATGATTGATTTTCAGTGTAAATTACCTCACACAAGTTACAAGTTTTTCGCTTAGTATTTATAACATGATAGATACACTTTTAATACCTATGTTTTACTTATCATTATTATTAGGTGGCTTTTGCGAGATTGATGCTGATGACTGCAGGGTTGTGTGGATATAGAATTATATGTACTGTACGACTGTAATTCTCCTTATTCCATCCATAATTATTTATTCTATCTTTATGTTTGCTTATTCTTATAAATATTTACTTAATTTAAGTTCTCTTCTATCCATGTATATGCTAATTTATTCCGTTATTTCTATGTTTCTATACTTTAGGGCGCCTTATTTTATTTCCTTATTTTATCTTATTCTATGTTGTGCTATTTTATGTCTTCATTTTTTCTATGTGGGGTGACATAGTACATTTTTATCGATAATTTCTTATTCATGTTCGCTAATTTTTAATCATTTAATCTATCTCTATGTATTTTATCTACATATGTTAACTCTATCTATGTATTCTCTATGTTTTATGTCGACACTTTTGTGATCTATTCTCTTTAATATTAGCTACACCGTGTGTATGCCAATGGCTATGAATTGTGTTTGGAGATTTATTTAATTCTGCCGAAAGAAAACAATTTTTGCCTGAGGGGCGATAGGGTGCTCAGCAATCAAAACAGCACTTACACGCCTCTGGGGTTAGGGGTAAGAACGGCGGCTCCCAATAAACGGTACTCTACTAT
This sequence comes from Pissodes strobi, assembly GCA_016904865.1. NCBI lineage: Eukaryota > Metazoa > Arthropoda > Insecta > Coleoptera > Curculionidae > Pissodes > Pissodes strobi. Next base: position 488,797 of record MU182019.1, on the reverse strand, counting down.
GTCCATCGAACGCACGGAGTAACAAAAAAGAGAAAAGGCGGTACGTAGACGGTACGTTTTACACCGCATGAATACTTGCAAATCCAATGATGTGCTATCGCCAGTGGCGTGTAGGTAGAAATTTAATTTAAGTGCCCATAACCATTGGAATTGTTTTAAAATAATTACTTTTTAATTATGTTTTTTATGTAATAAAATATAGATGATGTAATGATGTACTAAAATATAGATGATGTTTTGTTATGTAATAACCAAACCTTTATGTTATTATGGATAATAATAACACCTAATAATAATCATCTACCTGCATTTATATTATTAGTTATATG
>MU182019.1:457097-472501 GCA_016904865.1 Pissodes strobi | reverse complement strand
GGATGAAAACTCTGCTTCGCGGCGCTTGGAGGAAAATAGCACCGTTGGAGAAGGTGCTATAAAAATAGGTCAAATAAAATATATAGAAAACAAAATTACGCACAACTTTGGTTGGGGGGTAGTTTGCAAATTTTAACAAAATCAGAGTTTAATCGCGGATTGAATCAAATATGGCTACCAAACAATTCTGGTATATTTTTTTTCTGTAAGAGTAAGGCGTTCTAGGTAAACTGATGCTTGATTCGTTAAATTTGACCTTATATTATAAAAGATATGATTTTTTGAAGTGCGCCCTTACATACTTGGATATGGGCATTTTTCATCTATCATGATCTACGGTCGATATTTTCTTAGTATTGCTGACCTACAATAACTTTTTTTATTTTAGTGCAAACATAATACAAGAAAATATAATTTTCAACTCGTTTCCACACCACCCTTGAGGTAGAGCTGATCGGCGCGTTTTTTTAATGTGGTATCCCCAAGAGGCCTATTTCACGATCGATATCGGAGTTTTATGACATTAAATTGAGTCCTCATCGTCCTCTGTTGGATCGGAAACGTTTTCGGCATCTTCTGCGATATCTTCCTCCAGCAAAATGTGATTACTAATATTTTCGCAGGCCGTCTCAGTACAGTATAAAAACAAATCCGAACATTTCAATCCTGCTTTACGGCAACCACAAGCAGGACCACAACCTTTCTGACATCTGCAGGAGATAGTCTTAAGCAGAACCTCTTGAACTGGTTCCGTTAAGATGCGTATAGCGTCTAGTCCTGTTGCGGTTTTTCGCCATCCATGATCTTCTGGAGTTTTGTGGACTCCCCGCCACTTTTGAAAATGACAATAGGTTCGTAAGGAATGATGATAGCACGCATCGGATGATGGTGGCAGTGACGCAAGATTAAAGGAGTTTTTGGAGACGGCCCGTACAAAGTCGGTATACCGCAGAGAATCTAACGTGAGATGTTTGCTGTCTGCACCATACTGCCGCAGCATAAACAGTTCGCCAGCGGCTGCTACTTTCGTGAGTTCTGCATTGGGGTCATCAAATACCTGAATCGTCTCGGTTATTGTAGGATTTTTTCCAAAGTTTTAAGGAATCGAATCTTGCCTTGATTGAATAACGCCGATGTGGTGTCACAACCACTAAAGGCATGTACAAATAAAAGACATTTCGCAATAGATTCATTATAGGAAGCTCTGGGGTGAATAGAACACATCCTTCTTATTGCCTCTACCCGGCTTGCGAAAGTAAATATTGGGGATTTCTCTGGCTTTAGCAGTCAACAGCACAAGTAAATCTACGTCTTCGCCAATAACGCAAACGGAGGAAAAAGAGGAAGCAAGTTCGATAGCAGTCTGCACAATTAATGTATCTGCGTCTTCGACCGCCTGCTTAAAAGTGTAATTCTCTGCTTTCAACTTTATCTGCAGCATTGCTGTTTCAGAGTCGATCTTGGTCGATTTTCTGAACAAAAAGAGATGTGCTCTTGGGCACTGAAATTTACCATAGGGCTAGTTCTAAAGTCAATTTGTAAATAAAACAAAAAGCTTTAGTATTATATGAATATTTTAATAAGTTATTTTACCTGAAAATAACTAGAAGCTCATAAATATACAAAATATAAACAATGAATTATTGCACGTAGTCAGTGCTACGATGTGAAAAATATCAGTCGAGGCAAATTTCGACCTTGAAAAATATAACATAAATAATACTCTTAAAACCTAAATCATTGCGTAAACAATTGTAGTACTAAACTAATGTATGGTTATAAACATAACCTTGAAACTATATACAGTTAAATGTCTGTTAGAGTTCCTGCGGAACAGCTGCTTATCAACTATATTAGCTGATTTAGCTTTGATATAAAATACAATATACAAGTGATAATAACAGGATTAGTATTACCTTAGAGTCCACCTATAAGCTAATATGTACACTATGAACACCATTGACGAGAAACGTTCAATGTTCAGGTTATCTTCTAACACTGGGGGAAAGTCACTTTGACAAAACACTTGCTAGGCCTATATCTAGCTTCTATGTACAATGTAGTTCTATTTCTTGCAAATAGGAATGACTGAAGTGTAGTGGTTTGACTGGTATGCAGTTAGTGCATATTGGCATGACATGAATGCCTTGTGAATGCGGCTTATTGGTACACGCATGAATGATTAGTAAGTATGCTATGCAGGTAGCATAGGTAAGTTGAAATCCGCGTATGGGATGTAGCCTTGTGATAGCTTGAGTATGTTGGCAGACTAGTGCTGTTTAATCCTTATATGAGAATAAGGCATGAGTAGGTATGCAGACTAGTGCAGAGTAATCCTTATATTAGAATAAGGCGAAGAGTATAGCAATCCAGTGATATACTGGTATGACAGTTAGAGATCAGTGGGTCTTCAAAATGGCAGTAGATGCCGAAATATGCCTTTTTGTAGGCTTAGTACTAGAGATCAGTCGGTCTCCATAATGGCAGTAAGATGCCCAAAAATACCTTTTTGTAGGCTTTGTGAGAATGTGATTGTAAACATGTTCGTTTACTTACTTGAGATTTAGAGACTATAGGCTCTATTGAGTGCAGTGTGGTTCGAGACAGGGCTCGATTGTACAACTCCCATGAATAAGACCAATTGGGACGCCATTGCTCGGCGGGAGAATAATGGCATTAAGTTTGCCAATAAATACCTTATTGTAGGCTTGATGTGACGATAATTATGCCAGGATATCACTATATCACTTGAGTAACAAACTAGAGATGATGAGGTATCAAAAACGTGAAAACATGCCGGCATGGCGGCTCGCGCCAGCCGGCTAGAAACGGGGGTGCGCCTTTTGCGACTTACATGGTCGAGGTTCAAGACACTACTTCTTACTCAATACTGAATTCTAGAACGTGGGAACTAGAGCAACTTGAAGAAGTTGTTACCGCCCCTTCTGGTGGGAGAAGATGCACCGCTTAGGGCATGTAAAGGGCAATAATGTAAGAATATTGTGTAAAAACTTAACATGACCCCTTGTCTAAATTAATATTATGAAATCTGCTGATTAGTTTTCATGAAATTTAAATATTAAAGATGTGAATTTTAGGGAATTTTAGTTTGAGTGAACTGGCTATCCTGTAGGATGCGCCGTGATTGGTCGACTCGGTCGCCGGGGTATAGCGGGAAACGCTATGATTGGTCAGATGAGTTTCAGATGCGCGGCCGGCTCCAACTGAGTAAAGGGGGTTTACAACAGATGGCGCTAGCAATGCAGCCCGGATAAAGCGCGAAGCGCTATGATTGGGCGGAGGCCTTTTGAGGACGCTTAACTTTTAGCTTTCTAGCCTGCCGACGCAGTGGATAAACGTGGTAAACAAGAGATGGCGTTAGTAGTATCGCCAAGGTTTTAATTTGTTTGGAATGCGAGGACAGTGGCGTGGAAAGTTAGATTGTACAAAAATTAAATCGTTAGATTTGCAGACGTGTTCAAAATGGTTTTTGAACAATTGCAATGAGGCGCCTTTTGTTAAAGCTGTTCGATAAAAAATTTTCTCGCGACACAGTTAGAATCATGGATTCTTCGAAGATTACATTCGTGCTGCTTTGAACGGCGGTTTCTTTCAGCAGATTTCGTACCTGGTTCTGTCCCACTTTCGGGATATCCATCAAAAATAACACTAGTATTCGGCCCATAATGCCTTGTAACGTAATGAATGTAATTTGCACAAATGATTGCAAATTTTGACGGCCCCACAGAACACGATGGAGCAAGAAGCCAGTAAATATAACAATAGACAATTTTCGAGCACTATTTTACAAACAATAAAAAAAATTTTGGTGTATGCTTAAGACCGCACGACAGAAGTGAAAACTTCAATTAGCGGGGTCATCGGTTGTCAGAATTTCGATCCCAGCCTTCGTTGCAGAGATATGGGCGGAAAACGGATTTCCCCGCAAAATTCCCCCTTAACTGAGAACCCCGCTCCCCCCCCCTCCCCGTATTGCCTAAGGTGGCCCCTCATAGGGCGCACCTACCATAAAAATTTCGACCCCGTACGTCTTCCCTTTCTCCCGAAATTAATTATTTAAGTTTTTCCTTTCTCCCCCCTCTCCTGGCCAAACGGGGTCCCGTTTTCGTTCAGGGTTTTATTTTTACCTTGGCTACATCCCCTGAAAATTTCAGCCCTCTACCTATACGGGAACATGCCAGTAGAAGGAGCGTTACGTTACATATTCGAGCATGACGCGTGATGCGTGACGGCTCAGTCCCATTCAACCCCCGCAAAAAAAAATGCAAAACGCGCCTAAAGAAGTTTTCCCTTCAAAAATATCGCCCGTAGATCATGATAGATGAAAAATGCCCATATCAGAGTATGTAAGGGCGCACTTCAAAAAATCATGTCCTTTATAATATAAGGTCAAATTTAACGAATCAAGCATCTGGTTACTTAGAAAACCTTACTCTTACAGAAAAAAAATATACCAGAATTGTTTGGTAGCCATATTTGTTTCAATCCGCGATTAAACTCTGATTTTGTTAAAATTTGCAAACTACCCCCCAAGTTTGGCGCGCCGTAGAGCAAAAAATATTGGTCGGAGTGAAAAAGTGCATGAAACCAAAGTTGTGCGTAATTTTGTTTTCTACATATTTTATTTGAACTTTTTTTTTATAGCACCTACTCCAACGGTGCTATTTTCCTCCAAGCGCCGCGAAGCAGAGTTTTCATCCCCCCACCCCTCGAGCGGCACTCCCCCGAGGTCGCAAACTTAGATGTACTATCAGGGGACCTATCTCTACCATCCCACAAAATTTCATTTCTGTTTGACCTTTTGCAAACAGAACCCCATATTTTGTACCCAACGCTTGGCCTATTAACTGGTTTAATGATGATCTTAGACACATGCGTGAATATCTAAATTTGTTAAGTGAGCTATATAGTAAGCACCCTACTCTTGCTTTAAAACAACTTAAAAATACATATAAAAACCAGTATAAAGCTGCAATAAAAAATGCTAAAAAATCAGCAAATGATACCCTAATAGGTAATGCCTCTAATCCCATAAAATTATAAAATGCATGTGGAATATAATTAACGAACATCGTGGCATAGTTAGAAAGAGTGGGGGTGAGGGTGTAAATATACCTCCCGACCAATTTAACAAATTCTTCATAGGTATTGCTCATGAATTACAAACTAAAGTAAGACCACCAAATTTTGACCCTGTTCAAAATATACCTGAGGCTGCACACTCTGCTTTCAGTTTTGCTAGGGTAACATTGAATGAGGTACGTGATATCATAAACTCTTTAAAAAATAATCAAGCAGGGAGCCTTATGGCCTAAATGTTTCTTTAATTAAATCTCTAAAGAACCTAATTATAAGTCCTTTAACTAAATTAATAAATATTTGTTTTGGGGATTCAGTATTTCCAGATGCTCTCAAGGAGGCTGTGGTAGCCCCAATTTTAAAAAAAGGAGATCCAATACTTTCTAAAATATTTGAGAAATGTATGGCGGTCAGGATAGCTCATTTCTTTGAAACCCATAAATTATTTACTAATAGTCAGTTTGGCTTTAGAAAAGGCCTTAATACGATCTTAGGTATTTTGGATTTGGTTTCAAATGTTCTAAACGCTTTTGATGAATCCACTTATAGAACAACTGTCTTCTGTGACCTAAGTAAGGCATTCGACTGTGTCTCTCACGACTTGCTTTTAAAAAAACTTCAGCGTTACAACTTCGAGACCTCTAGCCTATCTTTGATTGGGAGCTATCTTATGGATAGAACTCAGAGAGCCAAAGTGAATGGGGTTGAGTCTGCGAGAGGTAGTGTTATGACCCTACGTCATAGTACACTCTAACACACTCAACTAATAAGCTTGCAAATCTGGAGGAAGCTAAGGCAAAGTCGGGGGAGGCACAGGAGATGGCTGAAGCATGGTTTAGTTCAAACTTACTTTTCCTTAATGTGGACAAAACTGAATCCATGATTTTTTCAACACGGGCAATACCAGATACTGACTTGATAACCTCTGTAATGTTCTTGGGGGGGTCATCTTAGACTTCAGACTTCGGTGGGATGCACACACGGATCAGCTATCTATAAAGCTTAGCAAAAATATTTATATCCTGCTTAACCTGGGTGAGTGTGTGTCTCAGACTGTCCTCCGACAGGCGTATTTCTCTCTTTGCCACTCGCGCATTTCTTATGCAATAATTGCTTGGGGACATGCTGCGGGGGCAGGGAGGGTTTTTCGTCTTCAAAGGAGGGCAGTTATAGTGATTGCGGGTCTGAAATATAGGGATGACTGCCGGGATGCCTTTGGACAAAATAAAATACTAACGTTGCCATCACTTTTTACCTTGGAAACCTTATGCTACATTAAAAGACGTGTGTATAAAAGCATGAATAATCAATTTGAATTTGAATTTGAATTTGACTCAATTTAGTAATTGATCTTGTAAATACACCATCCTTTGTTTTAATTTGAACTACCCTTATCTTTCCATCTGAGCCTGGCATAACCTTTATAATGCGACCTAAAGGCCACCTTAGAGTAGGAACATTGTCCTCTTTCAACAATACCATTGTATTTTCGTCACAGTTTCTTACTGACCTACACCACTTTGGTCTATTTTGAAGTCTCGTTAGATACTCAATTGACCAACGCTTCCAAAAATTTTCTTTAATTTTTACACAAAGTTGAAAAAAACTAATACGATTTTCGGGTATGTTTGTTAAATCCTTCTCAGGAATTGAAGTTAATGGTTCCCCTATTAAAAAATGAGAAGGAGTTAAGCACTACAGATCATAAGGATCTGATGTCACTGGGTACAGCGGCCTTGAATTGAGAATTGCTTCTATTTCTGCTAATACAGTTGTTAACTCTTCAAATGTCAAAATTATATTGCCAAGAATTCTTTGCAAATGATACTTAGTGGATTTTATGCCGGCTTCCCTAACCCACCCCAATGTGGGCTACGTGGAGCTATAAAGCGCCACCCGATTTCTTTATCTTTACTAACAAATTGTGAATTTTAGATAAGTTGTTTTTATCTTTAAAGAATAAATAAATTTCTCTAAGTAAATTGTTGGCTCCCTGAAAATTACAGTAAGTTGGAAAACCTCTACGTGCCATAAATCTTTTTAATGTATGAATAAATGCTTCAGTACTTAGACTAGTCACTACCTCTTTGTGTACAGCTTTTGTTACCATGCATATAAATAAAGCAAAATACGCTTTGCTTGTAACTGCTTTACGTAATCTAGATTGCTTAATTATCAAAGGTCCCCCAAAGTCAATCCCAACCTTCAAACAGAAATTCTGTCAACAGGAAGAGAACCCATTATTTGAGTTGCGCTTTTAGCCTTCCACCTGTGAAAAATCACACATTCATTTAATACAGACTCCACTTTAACAAACCCATGAACTATGCAGTACTTTAACCTGAGGTTTGCTAATACTGCTTGAGCCCCAGCGTGAAAAAGCTACAGATGCTCAAAGCGAATTATTTATTTTACTGCGTAACGGCTTGAAGGCAAAATAATGGGAAACTTTTGATTAAAACTCATATTTGCTTCAGCCAAACGACCGTTCATTCTTAAAATACCATCTTTGTCAAGAAATGGATTTAAGCAGGTTATATGACTTTCCTTAAAAATATTATCTGAACTCTTGTTTGATGTGGAATATTCAATTTTCCTTTGAAAAGTTTTAAATTGAATTAATTTCATAATTATTTGATGAGCCTGCTGTAGTTCCTCAACACTTATTTGCCCAAATGTTTCTACGTTGAAGTCTTGAAAAATTAAAAAGTGATGCCAATTTATTATAGGATCTCTTACTATTTGTTTCAACCTAAGACTACTTACTTATTTCAATAATACCGTTTCCCTTTGTTCCGGCAAATGTATTACCTCGGGTTGATAATTTTCGGAAAATTTACCCTCATAATCTAATAAATAGTCAGGGCCATGCCACCAAATATAGTTACCAATAAGACGGAATACCCCTGGATATGTAGTCTGCAGGATTTTCTTGTGACCGCACATGATTTCACACAAAATTTGTTGTTAGTTCCTGCATTTCTGCAATTCTATTTGCCATAAAGGTATTCCATCGATTCGGAGCACCCTTAAGCCAACACAAAACAATGCTAGAGTCCCTCCACAAATAGACACTGTTAATATTTATTCTGATAATTGATAATACCCGATGAACCATTCGAGAAAGTACCAAAGCTCCACACAATTCAAGTCTTGGCAAGCTTATGGTTTTAATAGGAGCTATACGTGATTTCGAGCAAAGAAAATTACAGGTCACTGAGTTCACACTTCAACACTTTTGATTTTGGTTAATGATGAGTATCCTTCAGAATTATAAGCTGACTTCATTCAGTAAAAACTATCGTAATGGACCTGTCACTGTTACATTTCGGCCTTTTTAGCTCTATTCTCTATTTTACCATATGTCGGCTGCACAGCACATGCATCAATCAATAGTTAAGTGCATTGATGATGATGACCTTGCATGGTTTTACAAAGACAAATCTCATAATTATCTTCTAATTCCATAAAATCAGCTTCAAGCAGACATGGGACGAGAATTTTGAAACATTTGTAGCTGATAGTATCTGGTATCTAGATGGTCAGAACTGATAAAGGTCTATTTGTGTGAACTATATCGTAGTATATAATTATTATAAATTATCGATTATTTTTAATATTAACATTTTACTATGAAAATACAATAACGGGCCCTGAACGAAAATGAAATGTCCGAGTTCCTATTGCTTATTTCAATGATCCTTAATCTATTTTTTCCTATTCTTGGTGTCCTTATCCTAGTTTTTCTTTTGCTAGGCGAGTCTTAGTCTTTATATCTTTATCTATAATCTCTTACCTCATTCTATGAATCCTTTTCCTTTATACGTACTTTACCTATACACTTTTTGCTTGTATGTCTCTTAAACTTTCCTACAACTTTCTCAATAAGATACTTCGTATAGGTACTTAGGTTCATATATTAATTTTCTAGTTTGACTTACCTTTATGATTCCTTCCTTTATATTCTCTATATACTTTATATTTCTCTGTACACAGTTTCGATTATATTTTCTGCTCATTTAGGCCCTTTTATGTTAATGTTTTACGGCAATAACATTCTAGTTTCCTTTATTTTTGTTTATTTTTTCTATGCTCTGTATATACCTTCTATTTCTCTATATACAGCTTGTTAGTTTCCTTATTCTTGTTAAACATTATTTCCAATTTTGGAAATATATAAATATTTTGCCAGATATATTATATAAAGAGAAGATGTATGCTGGCGTGAACTTTAATTGATATTACCTAATGTACTTTTTAGAAAGACGGAATGTTTGGCTTCTGCAATCCGAATTATTTGGGTCCTGCAGTAAAATCGTTGCTGACCAATGAGGAAAAGAGAGCTGCCACAAAGATGTTGTCCATAGATCAACCGAAAGAAAAGAGTTCAGAAGGAGAAGAAGTTTTGGAGCTTCTAAGTTTCGATGGTATTCTTGACAGGAACACGAAAGTTGTCTACAGGCATTCCTGCAGATCAATTAGACCTTGGAATCTTCCCCTCAACAAAAACAATAAAACTGGCTGTACCAGTCAAGTTAGAGCCCACAGCGCTGGTAGAGCCGAACGGAATAAGCAATCAGAAAAGAAACCTGTGGAAAAAGAACTAGATCGGGTAGATCCTTTCGTGCCCCTGTACGCTTATATTATTGGCGGTAAAGAGCAGGGACATGTAACAGTATTTCAAAGGCCTCTTTCTATTTGGAGGCTAAAATTGTTCTAATGATACTGGGCTAATGAAAGGAAAACTCCGCTAGTTCAAAAAATGTGCCAATAAAGTAGCTAGGTTCTAATACTAGCGTAGAATAGATTATTTGAAGATTTAGCGGTCGGAATTTTGCTCATATAAATAGGGATTTTTTGGAAGGTATTGTGTAGGGGATCTTCCGGAAGTTAATTTTGATGAAAATGCTGGCGATTGTTCTAGACGTTCATGAAATAAAATTTATGTTCTTGATAATAATAGCAATAGCAAAACTGAATTTAATTATGCCTGTATGCACCTTGGAAATGCATTTAGCTTCTTCAGAGGAAACCCCCCTAGTAAAAGTGTAAAATTTCTATGGTACTTGGGTTTTCGTAAGTAGATATAGAATCTGCGTTCGGCAGCACTCCACCTCCGGAGGAGACTTATCACGGATAATTAATGAGGTTTTCAGCGACTTGGTAGTAGGTGTAAAAGTTATATTCTAGACCAAAAGAAGATCACTTGTGATCGCTAGTCCTCCTACCATCCTAGTTCCCAATACGGCAAAACAGACAGCAACTGCTGTTTATGCTGTTTTTATTGCCTGTTTTTGGATGTCTGTGTTGCTGTTTTTTGCTGTCTGTTTTGCTTATTTTTGGCCACTAGTGTGGTAGGAGGACTAAGGATCACTAGTGATTTTTTTTGGTCTAGAACATAACCTTTACATCTACCTATCAAGTCTGTATTAAGGTTTAAACATCTCTAATAGAGCTTTATACAGCTCTAATACAGCTTTATAAGGGTCGAACAGCCCAAGTTGCCGAAAACCTCACAGATTTCCCGCAATAAGCCTCCTGTGGAGTGATGCAGACCGCAGGTTCCATATCTACTTTTATAACATAGCTACAAACCAATATGTAACAGTTAAAGATGAATGACGTTACATCCTAAAATAAGAACCAGTTTGCTTTGAAAAACATAGAAAATTTGAAAGATTCAGGTGAAAGCTGATTATTTAAAAATATTCGAAATGTTCTTCTTTCTTTCAGTTGCACGTTTTAACTCGATTTACAGATTCTTAAAAATTTTAGCCATGAAATTATATGCATTTAGTCAGCATCCAGACGTGATCTCTGTTACGGGCATGGTGTATGGTTGCATACACATTGAGATATTGCAATTTTGCGACTGGGGGACTCTTGATACTGAGAAATTAGATAGTTTTGTCGTATATGGTTAGCAAAGTTACATAATATTGAAAAAGAGCTTGCCATGTGTCATCGGTCATCTCTGACTATGCCAGAAAAATATTGATTTGTCTATAAAATTTTGCATCTCCGAACAGTTTCCGGACTTATGTCTGGGATTTTTTTTTAATATCACACCCCGAATTTTCTGACAGTACTTAGCAAAACCGTCTATATCTATATTTTATAGAAAAGGTGTTTATTTATTTCCATCTTTCTCAGTCTTAAAAATAAATTGTAGCATTAGCGTCAATATTAAAACCCCTTGAAAAAAAGACTAAAGGTAGATAGTTTGTACTTTTGTAGCTAGTTGGACTTAGGATTACTAGCAGCTTAGTTTGACTAAACATTACGATAAGATCAAAAGAAAAAATTCGTCCAAGATTCCGTTCGTGTATTTAAAGTAATTTGAACTGTAGATTTGTAAAAATAAAATAGATTTAATCAATATAAAAAAGGTATTATTTTTCTGGTTCCATGTTAATATGTAATGCTGGGTAAAATAGGTACAGAGTTTTTAGTGAAATTATTGGCGTTATATTTTTTAGATTAAATATACTAGACTACATAGTTAAATCACTGTTTGAGGCACATGTAGCAAGCTGTCGTCATCTTCAACATTCAAAACGCGCGAATGAGCTTAAACAAAATAAAAGGTACTATAATTAGGGCGGTAAGTAAAATTTCCTGCATTACTTTTAAAATGCAGTCTTCACTTACTACATATTATACGGTTATTTAAACATCCATGCAATTAATTTAACTAATAAAACTTTTTAATTTAACTATTAATACTTATTCTCGTATACATATTAACAACGCAATTATTAAAATCTGCTATTTAAATTTTTGACGATAGGTCGAAAGAGTAACTTTCCGCACTTGTTAGGAAAATGCCTATTTTGAAATCAAACAAGAAATTTCCAACATATTTAGATGTGGAAAAGCTAAGTGCTATGGAAGAAGAGTGAGTATAATGACGACAGCTTGCTAGCTAGAGTGCTAACTACATAATACCCCAGATAAACCCACACCAGATGCGAAACCTCCCGCCTAACGCATGAAACAAGAATTCGTTTGAAGCTCCGCCTCCTTGGGATGGCCAGCCATCCCAAGAAATAGTCAGGGCAAGCTCTACTGTGATTTTAAACGCGAGCGACGCGAGTCTTGTGGTTTAGTCAGAGAGCGTTATGAAAAATAATTGTATTTTATTTTTATTAAAAATGCCTGGTTACAAGTGCCTTTGAATTGTTTTACTAGAAGTGGTGGCGAAAAATAATTATTTAAATTACTCCGCGATCCTGAAAGGCATATATAAATGTTGTTTAATGCACACTTATTCCCAAAGTTATTGCATATTCTGATATCGAATAAGCACGAAATTCAATTAAATCTGAAAACTGACAGATACAATGTTATAGTTAAATCTTTTTTAAAATAAACTAATGTTATAGAGTGTCCGCCAGAATATTGGCCACATATGGGAAATTTGGTTATTATTATGATATGGAACCTTTGTTTAATGCCCGCTTTCTGAAGTAACAGATATGTCTTGTATAAAGTTATGAAGCCTATAATTGCTATGGTTACAATGGTATTAACAATCGTTGTCATAGGAAATATTTGACGAATAAAGTTATCCATACTTTGAGTTAGTTACATTTGCCACATTCATGATGTCATACGCGTGAGAGATATTGTTAGTTTGTTTATTTATAACGTATCGGAATCGGCTCAAATGACTAAAATAAATTGTAACTAACTCAAACTAACCGAAAGTTTATTGAACGACTAACCAAAACTAACCAAATGCACCAATACGGGCTAAAAGGTACCAGAACAGGTTACAAAAATTAAAGTAAGTTAAAACTAATCAAGACGAACCGAATTTTGGCGACCAACCAAAACTAACCGAAAACATTAAATTTGATTATAAGGTATCGGAACTGGTTCAAATAACTAAATTAAATTGGAACTAACTGAAACTATACGAAAGTTGATTAGATCACTAACTAAAACTAACGATAAGCGCCAAAACAATCTGAAACCTGTCGGAACAGGTTACAAAAACTAAAGTAAGTTAAAATTAACCAAAACGAACCGAATTTTGGCGACTAACAAAATCAAACCACAAACATTAAATTTGATTATAACGTATCGGAACCGGTTCAAGTGACTAAATTAATTTGAAACTAACTTAAAGTAACCGAAAGTTGATTTAATGACTAACCAGAACTAACCAAAGGTAACTAAAAACATCAAAACGGGCTAAAACGCATCGAAATGGATTAAAAATATTGAAGTAAGTTAAAACTAACCCAAATTAACCGAATTTTGGTGACTAACCAAAACTCACCAGTTATATTAAAAATGCTTATAACGTCTCAGAACCGGTTCAAACGACTAAAATAAATTGAAACTAACTGAAATTTACCTACAGTTGATTGAACGACTAACCAAAACTAATCAATATTAACAAAAAGCATCAAATCGGGCTAATACGTATCGAAATAGATTCAAAATATTGAAGTAAGTTAAAACTATCTCAAATTAACCGAATTTTGGTGACGAAGCAAAATTAACCAAAAACACTAAAATTGTTTACAACGTATCGAAACTAGTTAAAATGATTAAAATAATTTAAAACTTCTTGAAATTAAATGGCCGTTGATTGAACGACTAACCAAGACTGACCAAAAGCACCAGAAAAGGCTTAAACATATAGGAACAGATTAAAAATGTTAAGGTAAGTTGAAACTAACTTTAATTATCCGAATTTTGGCGACTAAACCAAAAGCCCCAAAAAGGGCTAAAACACATCAAAACAGATTAAAAACATTAAAGTAAGTTGAAATTAACTTAAATTAGCCGAATTTTGGTGACTATCTTAAATTAACCAAAAACATTCAAATTGGGTATAATATATCGGATCCGGTTCAAATGACTGAAATGAATTAAAACTAACTAACACTAACCGAAAGCTGATTGAATGACTAACCAAAAACTAATCAAAAGTAGCCATAAACACCAAAAAGGGTCAAAACGCATCGGAACTGATTAAAGTTAATAAAGAAGTATCTACCCAAATTAATATAACGTATCAGAACCTCTTCAATTGACTAAAATAAATTGGAACTGGCTGAAAGTAACCGAATGTTGATTGAATGACTAATTAAAACTAACCAAAAGTAAATAAAAGCACCAAATCCTGCTAAAACGTATCGAAATAGATTAAAAATATGGAAGTAAGCTAAAACGAATATAAATTAACCGAATTTTGGTGACTAATCAAAAACACTAAAATTGGGCATAACGTATCGGAACTGGTTCAAATGGCTAAAATAAATTAAAACTAACTGAAATTAGCCGAAAGTTTATTGAATGACTTACCAAAACTAACCAAAAGCAACGAAAAACACTAAAAAGGGCTAAAACACATTAGAACAGATTCAAAATATTAAGGTAAATTGAAACGATTTTTAATTAACCGCATTTTAGCGGCCAACTTAAATTATCAGAAAACATTAAAATTGGTTATAACATATCGGCATCGCTTCAAATGACTAAAATAAATTTAAAGTAACTAACACTAATCGGAAGCTGATTGAATGACCAACCAAAACTAATCACAGGGAACCAAAAACCGGTTCCGATACGTTAGAACCAATTTGAATGTTTTTGGTTAATTTTAGTTAGTCACCAAAATTCGGCTAATTTAAGTTAATTTCACCTTACTTCAATGTTTTTAATATGTTTTGATATGTTTTAGCCCCTTTTGGGGTTTTTGGTTAGTTTTGGTTAGTGGATCAACAAACTTTCGGTTAATTTCCGTTAGTTTTAATTTATTTTAGTCATTTGAACCGGTTCTAATACGTTATAACCAGTTTTGGTCAATTTAAGTTAGTCGCGAAACTTAATTTTAATAAAATTTACTTTAATATTTTTAATCTGTGCCTATACGTTTTAGTCCTTTTTGGTGCTTTTGGATACTTTTGGTTAATCGTTCAATAAATTTTCGGTGGATTTCAGTTAGTTTTAATTTATTTTAGTCATTAGAACCAGGTTCGGTACGTTATAACCAATTTTAATGTTTTTGGTTAGTTTAGGTTAGTCGCCAATATTCCGTTAATTTGGGTTAGTTTTAAATTACTTTAATATTTTGATTCTGTTCCGATACATTTTAGCCCGTTTTGGTGGTTTTATTTGCTTTTGGTTAGTTTTGGTTAGATATTCAATCAACTTTCGGTTACCTTTAGCTAGTTCCAATTTATTTTAGTCGTTTGAATCGCTTCCGATATGCTATAATTCAATTTAATGTTTTTGGTTAGTTTTTGGTAGTCCTTAAAATTTGGCTCATTTTGGTTAGTTTTTAC
>MU182019.1:437179-457087 GCA_016904865.1 Pissodes strobi | reverse complement strand
AGTTTTTGGTAGTCCTTAAAATTTGGCTCATTTTGGTTAGTTTTTACTTATTTCAATGTTTGTAACCTATTCCGATACGTTATAGCCCGTTTTGATGCTTTTGGTTACTTTTGGCTGGTTTTGGTTAGTCGTTCAATCAACTTTCGGTTAGTTTCAGTCAGTTTTAATTTATTTTAGTCATTTGAACCGATTCCGATACCTTATGATCAAATTTAAGTATAAATAAAGAAACTAACTAACACGATCTCTCATGCGTATGACGTCATGTGGTAAATGTAGCACGCTTTTTGTCACGATTTGAGGTTCTATATTAGGTTAACAGCAACATTTTCAATGTTAAAATAACTTTAGATCGGCATAAATTAAAACGTATTAGGGGAATTTCTATAAGAAAGTCAGTGCAGCCATAATAACACAAGCATTCCATGACTGTCTGTTGGGAGCAAAAGAAAGTGAATAGCTACTGCAAATTTAAATTTTTCCTGAACCAGTCCACCAGCAAAGCACGTTTTCATTTAATTCGTGCAGACCAACTATTTTAATTTTGAAGAACAATTCTATAATCATACCCAGATTATTTGGTGCAGGCCGCGTATAACCGCCACGTCAAGGTTAAAGTTGGCTGGCGAGGAATTTGCCGATCTTTTGCATCTGGTGTGGGTTTATCTGGGATAATACTAAATTGGATTTAGACTACTTTAAAATAAGGTGACATAGTTTTTAAACTTCAACAATAATCTTTGCGGCCAATAAATCACAAGTTGTAATTTCCACTTCTAGCTGCTACCTGTTGAAAAATCAAAATAATTATTCTGAAATTTTTTCAACTGATTATTGTCAGGAAACAGCACCTTTGCTTTTTATTATTAAATTAGTTTGTTGTTCTAGACTAAGAAAGTGTCTATTTTTGAATGTAGGTATAATATTTAGTATTTCTTTCAGTAATAGATCTTTAATGGGTTATTTCGATCGAAGAGTAGTCATTCATTAATTATGCAATTTTTTAAGGCGTTAGCTTAATGGCCTCACTGGCTAAGGGTCTATATTTCTTAAATTTTTTTAGAGGGGGCTTAGGGAAATGAGTATTACTAACTTGCCCTGATCGCAGGAATTTTTTACATCATTTATCAGAATTGTAGGTATGTATACACCCATCGACAAAAGTCTTGTATTCCCCATCTATCTGAGTCGTGTAACATTCCACAACTCAGGCATTTTCTTCGATGCTAAGTGTCATTGCGCCTGAAAAGAAACGATAAATCAACTTTTTGCTTTAATTACTTTTGTGCAATAGTAACATATCAATTATTACGATAATATGTTGGTTGTTTGGTACTTTTTACTTGTTATTAAGAGTTTGTGTTGCCAACTGTAAAAATGTGCTGCGTCTTTTTATCTTCAAAAAAATGTTAAAACAACATGTATTCTATATTAAAGACAATAAATTTAAGAAGTAGCTCATATATGTTACCTATCCAATATCCAACTGCTTTCCCGATTTGCCAAGCTTTCTCAGTTTTATCTTTTAGCGTATTTTGATGCGTTTACTTTTATTGCTTTATTACTATATTTGTAAACATCCTTTGTAAAAACTAGGTAATTTTAGCTCAAGTACTTAAGAAGGGCGGATTTGTCTCAGAGAATAAAGTACAAAACCATATATTTCATGAAATGCGAATACGAATATTGATTATAATTAATTTATTTCTTACCGATAATTTTAAAGGAGAACATCAACTGTCTATACAAACCAGTCAGCAATATGACAAAGCACACACTCAATTAGTTGATTACTTAGGCCAATGTTAAATATTTTTTCCAAAAGGCTTTGGGTTAGTTTGGATTACAGTAAATGATTTTTTTCTAAATGAACTGTTAACGCTTTTTGTTTTTTTTTAACATTATAGCTAGTTATAGCTATAGATAACCCATATTGGGACCTATTTGAAATAAAGCCTAAAGTCTAAAAATCTGCCAACATAGATCATTTGGCATTTATATTCTTGAGGTTATTCAAGTTCAAGACACCACTCATGATCCCCACAGTCAATGCGATCAAATAGGGAGCACTGACCCTCAAAAAACTCAACAATTGCAGCGGAAATTGAAGGACGGTTCTATGGAGAAGAGTTGCAGAAAGTTAAACGTTCAGATGTCTATTTCGTAAAAAAAGTATTAAGAAAAGAAGGGAAATGTAATATATGTTAAAGGGCTTGGATTAGATACAATGCAGTCAAGTGGTGACCTTCAAATAGTATCAATGTTATATTAGGAATATTCAAGATTATATTGGCAATTATATTCTTGAGGTTATTCAAGGTCAAGACACCTTCCATGGTCCCCAATGTCAATATGATCAAAAAGGGAGCACTGTCCTTCAAAAAACTTTCAATGATAGCAGGGGAAATTAAAGGAGGGTTCTATGGAGATGAGTTGCAGAAAGTTAAGCATTCAGATGTTTATTTGATACAAAAAGTATTAAGAAAAAATAAGGAAATAAAGTATATGTTAAATGGCTTGAATTGGAGACAATGCAAAGTCAAGTGGTGACCTTCAAATATTATCAGTGTCATATTAGGGATATTCAAGATCAATATTGGAGTTTATATTCTTGAGGTTATTTAAGGTCAAGACACCACCCATGGTCCCCAAAGACAATACGATCAAAAAGGGAGCACTGACCTTCAAAAAAATTTCAACGATTGCAAGGGAAATTGAAGGAGGGCCCTATGAGGATGAGTCGCAGAAAGTTAAGCATTCAGTTATTTATTTGGTAAAAAAGTATTAAGAAAAGTAAGGAAATGTAATATATGTTAATGGGCTTGGACTAGATACAATGCAGTTAAGTGGTGACTTTCAAATAGTATCTATCAATGTTATATTAGTAACATTCAAGATTATATTGGCAATTATATTCTGGAGGCTATTCAAGGTCAAGACACCATACATGGTCCCCAAAGTCAAAAATTAAAGGAGGCTTCTAATGAGATGAGTTGCAGAAAGTTAAACATTCAGATGTTTATTTGATAAAAAAAGGTATTAAGAAAAAAAGGAAATAAAGTATATGTTAAATGGCTTGGATTGGAGACAATGCAAAGTCAAGTGGTGACCTTCAAATATTATCAGTGTCATATTAGGGATATTCAAGATCATATTGGAGTTTATATTCTTAGGGTTATTCAAGGTCAAGACACCACCCATGGTTTCCAAAAACAATACGATCTAAAAGTGAGCACTGACCTTCAAAAATTTCAACGATTGCAAGGGAAGTTGAAGGAGGGTTTTATGAAGATAAGTTGCAGAAAGTTAAACATTCAGTTAGAAGAAAAGAAAGGAGATATAATATATGTTAAAGGGCTTGGATTAGATACAATGCAGACAGCCAGGAGCACCCCGCCGCCCTTGGTCACACGCAGAGCCTCAAGGTCCCTATCCTTGCGGTAGACTTGGTACTCATCGCCGAACAGTTCAGCATCATGCACTCCCTCCTGAATCCATGTTTCAGACACGGCCACTACATGATTTTCGCCTGAAGAGATACTCCTGTCGAAATTATGTATCTTGGTATTAAGACCACGAACATTTTGGTATAGAATGGTTGTACTCCCGTTGGACGTTATTAGTTTAAATCTTGGTCGTTAAGAGAAATGATCTTTGGAACACCATCACGATAGACAATCCTGAGATTGGTCTCGCCTGCATCCAATCTCTCTCTCAGAATCCTCCTGGCATCCCGGTGGGCTTGAAGTTGCCGAGGGGTCTTGTCGTCGCTGACTGATAGGTGGGTAAAATTTTGGTTAGATTTAAGTCTTTTAGCGTTGCATATAATGGTCGAGGCTGCATGAATTGTTCCACACCCAACCCTAATTGGTCTGCATTTGCCCTCGGTTACCCTACCTAGGCGGTAGACATCCAGTTGATCAATGGGAATACTAAGATCAGGAGAGCATTGCCTTACAACGTCCATGGCTACACCCCTGATATCTTGAACATTTTCATCACAATTGAAGAGGATAAAGTTCTTCTTCCTATTTTCTCGGCAGGAGTGTTCCCTCAGGAGCTCCTCAAAGTTTGGGTTTGCATCGGGAGTGTACTTTGGGTTGGCATCATGGTTGACTTGCTTTTGGATGTCTTTCTCTAGGGAAGCTACCATTTTAGACAAAAGCACGTTATTATTTTTGGGTTAGTGGTGATTTTCAAATAGTATCAAAGTTATATTAGGAATATTCAAGATTATATTGGCAATTATATTCTTGAGGTTATTCATGGTCCAGACACCATCCATGGTCCTCAAAGTCAATATAATCAAAAAGGGAGCACTGACCTTCAAAAAACTTTCAACGATTGCAGGGAAAATTAAAGGAGGGTTCTATGGAGATGAGTTGCAGAAAGTTAAACATTCAGATGTTTATTTGATGAAAAAAGGTATTAAGAAAAAAAAATAAAATAAAGTCAAGTGGTGACCTTCAAATATTATCATTGTCATATTAGGAATATTTAAGATCATATTGGCGAAATTGTTCTATGGATATGAGTTGCAGAAGGTTAAACATTCAGATGTCTATTTGGTAAGAAAACGTATTAAGAAAAAAGGAAATAAAGAATATGTTAAATGCCTTCGATTGGATACAATGCAAGGTCAAGTGGTGACCTTCAAATATTGTCAATGTCATATTAGCAATATTCAAGATCATATTGGCGTTTATATTCTTGAGGTTTTTCAAGGCCAAGACACCACCCACGATCCTCAAAATCAATAAGATCAAAAAGAGAGCGCTGATCTTCAAAAAAATTTAACGATTGCAGGGGAAATTGAAGAAGCGTGCTATGGACAAGAGTTGCAGAAAGTTAAACATTCAGATGTCTATTTGTTAAAAATAGTATTAAGAAAAAAAAGGAAATAATGTATGTTAAATAGCTTGGGCTGGATACAAGTACAATGTCCACCGCAAAAACCCAACTGTTCCTTCTGAGCGGCATTAAGTTTCGCTGCAACCTCGCTGATTCTTGGCAACAAGAGTCGTTCAGTGAGCTGGCTAAGTGTACTTAACAGTGATATATGCCTTTATGGTCTGATCTTTCTCGCTTTAATGGATCGGATTATCGACGCCTTTTCCAGGAAAGTAACATTTTCTCTTTGCTATTTTGCAGCGAAAGTTTTAATTGAAATATTTTCAAGATTTATATCCTCACGGTCCAATACCTTCACTCAGTGCCAAGCAAGAGTATACAAAGTCAACTGGTGATCTTCAAATATTATCAACGGCATATTAAGGATATTCAAGATCATATTGGTGTTTATATTCTACTCATAGGCTATTCAAAGTCAAAACCCAACTGATCCTTCTGAGGAGCATTAAGTTTTGCTGCATCTTTGTTGATGCTCGGCAACAAAAGCCATTTAAGTTTACTTAACAGTGATAAAAGCCTTTATGATCTGGTTTTTCCCGCTTTAATGGATCGGTATTTTCGACGCTTTTTCAGAAAAGTAACCGTTTTCTCTTTGCTATTTTGCAGCATTAACCTGGACAGGACCTACAGTTTATAAAGGACATCTTAAAAGTTTATGATACTTCCGAGTTTGTAACAGAGCTTTTACCCCGGTAGTAATCAAATTGTTGTGAAAGTCGAATAACAGTTTATTATGCGTATTTATATCCTTGACTCCTAAACAAATATATTTGCAAGAACATGAGGAATTGGGACGGACTATGAATGATCTAAAAAAAAATTGAAACAGGGTTTTATGGAGAAGAATTACAGAAAGTTAAACATTCAGATGTTTAGTAGAAAAAATATTAACAAAAATAGGAAATAAATTATATTTTAAATGGCTTGGCTTGCTATGTTCACTGCGAAAACTCAACTGTTCCTCCTGAGGAGCATTCAGTTACGCGATACCCTCGCTGATTCTCGGCAATAAGAGCCGTTCGGTGAGCTGGCTAATTGTACTTAACACGGCTTTATGATCTGGTCTTTCCCGCTTTAATGGATCGGATTTTCCAGGAAAGTAACATTTTCCCTTTGTTGTTTTGCAGCATAACCTGGACAAGAACTACAATTCACCGAGGGCTACAAACATCCACCCTTTTGATAACTTGTGATACTGGCGAGTCTGTAACACAGCTTTTATCCCACCATATATCGAAATGTTGTGAAAGTCGAATAACAGAGTTTTTTAGGCATATTAATATCCTTGACTCCTAAACGAATATATTTGCAAAAAATGAGGAATTGAGACGATAGTTCGCCTCAATTCCTTATTTTTTGCCCTGCTGCCATACATCTACAAAAGAGGAATTTCAAAGCTTTTATTTTATTTTTTCAATAAAATAAGAAATGAATACAATTTTTCCTTAAGTTTTACTTAGGTACAATTGTGTAGTGCACATTCACAAAACTATTTCATAATAGCAGACGTCTGTCTTAAATTTAAGGCTATATTTACATTTACATACAGCGTTTCCTGACATTCAAGAAGCTTTCAACTATTGGCAGGGATGTTCAGGATCGAGGACATTGTCAAGTCGGAGAGGAAAATAGCCCAAGGTGATATGAAAACACAAGCAAACAGCTGGGGGAGAAGAGTGGCCCATATTCATTACTACTACTATATATTTTATGACGATATCAGTTTGGATTTTATATTTTCCTTATGGCCTAGGAGCAAAATTTTGCTAGCCACATTTTTTTGTGCTTAATTCGTGCTCAATAAGTTATTACAGATATAAGGAAGTTTTATTTAATTGGTCGCACTGGGCTAGAGCATGCCAGCGCAGTGGTATTTTCTTCCGTATTAATTTATTAAACATTGACTTTGTCGCAAAAATTGATGGTCCACATCTTATTTGATACATTGTCTTGGGATTAAGGAGCCCCTGAATTTTATACCTTGTCGGTAAGTGAAAGAGTAATTAAATATACATATTGTGTATGGTAAAGATACCTGATTGATATATGATTGTATATTCTATATACCACTGCTTAAGAAAATACCCTGAAAAAACTGTTTGGTAAATGAAGTTTTATCGATAGTGTAATATTTAGCACTTCCAGCTGAGGCCTTATAAGATAAACTGGGGTTTAATATTCAATGCACGCTCATTTCCCTCTGGTCTGTATGCATGTACTAACTACCACAATGTTTTAAACTTTTTCTCTGAGGCATATTCGATAAATATATTTTTGTGATGTTTTCACCTTTGATTATATTGAATAATGGTGTAAGAGATGATAAAGATAAATTAGTAGTGGTTTTCACGTTTCTAAAGTTTATTTTTTTTAAACCGAATAGATGGTTCTGTACCCATCAAAACCTTATGTATTCAAGAAATAAAGATGTAGTGCGAATTGGATATTGTTTTACTAAAATAATAAAATTTATCCTCTGTCTCATCGGTAAGTAAAGCAAAAACAATGCCTGTGCAATGCCACTCGTTGAACCTCGTGAAGCACCACACACCGAAATGGTCAAATGAAATATTTCGCATGAAAAAGTTAAACTTACAAATCCTATAACGTATTTGCTTCAGGACGAAAAAACATAGCAATTAAAGGAGGGTTCTATGGAGAAGAATTGCAGAAAGCTAAACATTAAGATGTCTATTTGGTAGAAAAATATTAAGCAAAAGAGAATATGTTGAATGGCTTGGCTTGGCTACAAGTACTATGTCCACTGCAAAACTCAGCTATTCTCCTGAGGTACATTATATTTCGCTGCAGCCCCGCTGATTCTCGGCAATAAAAGCGGTTCAGTGAGCTTGCTAAGTTTACTTAACAGATATAAGCCATTATGATGTGGTTTTTCCCGCTTTAATGGAGCGGTATTTTCGACGCTTTCCATACATATATTGTTGTGATGATTTCACTATTGAATAAATTAAATCGTGGAACGGTGTAAGAGATGATAAAGATAAATTAGTAGAGATTTTCACGTTTCTAAACTTAATGTTTTTTAAACCAAGTAGATTGTTCTGTACCCGTAAAAACCTTACGTATTCAGAAAATAAAGATATTGTTTTACTAAAATAACTAAATTCGTCCTCTCTCTAATCAATAACATATTTTTGTGATGATTTATCCTTTGATTAAATTATATTGAGTAATGGAGTAAGAGATGATAAATTAGTAGAGGTTATCACGTTTCAAAGGTTTATTAATTTTTTAAACCGAATAAGTAGATGTAGTGCAGAATGGGTTAAGTTAAATTCGTCATCTATCTAATCGATAAGTAAAGCAAAGACAAAGTTAGCACATTTATATGGTTTATATCATTAAAATTCATATTTAATTCTTGTTTAATTTGGTGTAGTTTATTTGATTTAATTTGCTCAACTATGGTTTTACATAAATTCTTACTTTGCTAAATTGAAAAAAATATCAATTAACGATGTAATGAACGCCGATTTACTTACTGTGTTTTCGGCCTTTTCTTCAACTTCTGTTTATTTTCTAAAACCAGGTTCGCAGTATTAGAGTGTTGACACCCTATTTCGTTGAAAATAATTTACTCAGACAACTTGGGCAACTACCCATATCTCTCCACCTAGTTTAAAACAACTTCATTCCTCTTTCCAGTACTCAA
Organism: Pissodes strobi; assembly: GCA_016904865.1. NCBI lineage: Eukaryota > Metazoa > Arthropoda > Insecta > Coleoptera > Curculionidae > Pissodes > Pissodes strobi. The sequence continues at coordinate 448,503 of MU182019.1, read as the reverse complement.
TAATTCTATCCTTAGTTATAATTGATATAATTAAATGAGCGTAGGCCAAATTACTTTCTGTTTTAAAATAATAACACAATAATTGAGATTGTGAGTTTAAGGGAGCACACAATTTAAAGGGAGCATTTTCTTATTTAATTGTAGTTGGCTCAAATTTAGTCACGTAATTTCTGATATGACCTAGGATTTAAAGTTCACCAGACAATCAGTTATGGCACAATAAAAGGAAATTTTAATTGGTATTACCACTTAACCGCTATGATTTTACTTTGTATCAACTTTTCTTAGATTTTGTCTGAGAACATGATAGTTAAAAGCTAGCCAGTCAATCAATTACCGCTTAAAAATAATAAATTTCATTAGCAATAACACGTATCCGTAAAGATTTACTTGATATCAACTGTAACGGAATATAAGTTATTTTGCTCCACTAAATTCTGTATAATGATCAATGATTTTCTATGTACGGGATATGAATCGCCAGTGAAATCTGTTCGCAAATGGGTATATTTCGCACAACTAATTATTTAAGAAGAACAAGTACGCTGGTTTATATCCATAATTTGCGTTGTAGTCGTTGTAGATTTCTATATTGAGTGAGTGACATCTATTCGGAAATGGGCTTATCTCATGTAGTTGGTAATTGAAGGGCGTAGTACGCTATTTAATACCTGCAATTTAAGAATTTAATCTACAATAGATTACTATATTTAGCGTATGTTGAGTATTTTCTTAGTTTGTCGCGGCGTATCCGATGTTGTCACATGATTTAAATTATGCAATGAGAACATCGAAAATCAGAATTCGTTGATCGTCTTAAATTTTAAAGAAAACGTAATTTTTCTTTGTGGCAACGTTTGACTATGTGAGTGCTAATTTTCGCATCTTGAAATATTTTATTCATCATGCATATATCTCACTAATCATTTTTCAAACACATAATTACTAATTATTTCTGATTCACTTAAATATATTCTGCTAAAGCAAGAATTAGCATTTTTATTTTACTTTTTCGTGTAACTTACAATTTCAAAAATCTTAATTTATTGTAGCGACCATTGGGTTTAAATACCGATTTGTTGGTGGATAATTGCGATTCTTATTAGTCAAATTCATGTAAACGTAGTTAATTGAATTTTTAGTAGAATTTCTCTGAATTTTCCCTCATAGTATTGTTGGTTATAGTATTTTTTCTTTTCAGGCTTATTTCATTAAATTTCCGTTTATTATTAGCACTTGCCCTGTCACGTTTCAACACTGATGTACCGACATTGATTTGCATTTATAAGGGGTTAAACTCACATGTGTAAATTTTCCTGTTTTTTTCTTTATCTTTTATCTTAATTTATATCTCAATGCGAGATAGGGATTACCTCGTTTTTATCTTTAATTCATCGAGACGTAATTACGTTCAATAAGTATAAAGGAATACCAATTACTTATTTGGAGTCATAAGCTAGCCAGTCAATAAATTACGGCTTAATAAAGAGAAATTTCATTAGCATTAACACTTATCCGCAGAGATTTACTTGGTATCAATTGTAACGAAGTATAAGTTATTCCGCTCTACCAAATTCTGTGTAATGATCAATTATTTTCTATGTACCGGATATGAATCGCTAGTGACATCTGTTCGCAAATGGGTATATTTCGCACAAATAATTATTTAAGAAGAACAGGTACGCTGGTTTATATCCATAATTTGCGGATTCGTGTCGTTGTAGATTTCTATTTATTCGGAAACGGGCTTATCTCATGTAGTTGGTAATTGAAGGGCGTAGTACCTGCAATTTAAGCATTTAATCTACAATAGATTACTATATTTAGCGTATGTTGAGTATTTGCTTAGTTTGTCGCGGCGTATCCTGTAGCGGTTGTCACATGATTTAAATTATCCAATAAGAACATCGAAAATCAGAATTCCAATTTTAAAGGAATGGTCATTTTTCTTTGTGGCAACGTTTGACTAGGTGAGTGCTAATTTTCTCATCTTGAAATATTTTATTGATCGTACATATATTTCACTAATCATTTTTCAAACACATAATTAATAATTGTTTCTGATTCACTTAATTATATTCTGCTAAAGCAAGAATTAGCATTTTTATTTTATTTTCTTGAGTAACTTACAATTTCAAAAATCTTAATTTATTGTAGTGACCATTGGGTTTAAATACCGATTTGTTGGTCGATAATTGCGAATCTTAATAGTCAAATTCATGTAATTTCATAATGGTTTAATCCAAATTTACAGAGAACGAAATTATTTCATCGTTTGGCGGCCACGCATATTATTTTACATATTTTCATTTAAATTGAACAGTATTATTTGGGAGATTGTCGGAGCGGATTTTATATATTCCTGTAAAGGTAGTTAATTGAATTTTTAGTAGATTTTCTCTGAATTTTCCCTCATAATATTGTTGGTAATAGTATTTTTTCTTTTGAGGCTTATTTCATTAAATTTCAGTTTATTTTTAACATCAAGTATATGATTATTAACACTTGCCCTGTCAGGTTTCAACACTGATGTACCGACATTGATTTGCATTTATAAGTGGATAAACTAACATGTGTAAATTTACCTGTTTTTTTTTCTTTATCTTTTATCTTAATTCATATCTCAATGCGAGATAGGGATTACCTCGTTTTTATCTTTAATTCATTGAGACGTAATTACGTTCAATTATCGTTTATGTGCCAAGGGCCATATACCGGGTGGTGCATCGAGGTTGGAAACATAGGAAATCCCATGCAAATTTTAAACTGGTTAAATATTTGCTCCCCTGTTGACTTTAGAGCAAAGTTGTGAGGAGACTTTTTCAAGGTCTCTGTATGGAAAATACAGATGCGAAATTTGAACAATATTGGTCAAGTCGATCTTAACTTATTTAAATAAAATTGCAGCTAATTTTTTATTAAAATTCAACAGGTAATACTGCAGACACCAGCATTAATTAAACTTGTCAATCTATGATTTGTCACTGTCAAAAGTAATTTGAAAGTAAACTACACACCGTTTGCAAATTTTATTTGACATTGACAAATCATAGGTTGACAAGTTTAATTAATGCTGGTGTTTACAGTATTACCTGTTGAATTTTAATGAAAAATTAGCTGCAATTTTATTTAAATAAGTTAAGATCGACTTGACCAAAATTGTTCAAATTTCGCATCTGTATTTACCATACAGAGACCTTGAAAAAGTCTCCTTACAACTTTGCTCTAAAGTCAACAGGGGAGCAAATATTTGGGCAGTTTGAAATTTGCATGGGATTTCCTATGTTTCCAATCACGATGCACCACCCGGTATATGTATAAAGGAATAGCAATTACTTATTTGGAGTCATAAGACTCGCTTTAATAGATGTTGTACCTCTATTTTTCTATTTTTCAATTATAGTTTATGTGCCAAGGGCCATATAAAAAAGTAATAGAAATTACTTCTTTGGAGGTATAATAATAAGACTCGTTTATGGAGAGGTTGTACCTCAATTTTTCTATTTATCATAAAAATCAAGTTATCTTTTATTTAAATTTGCCGAGAGCCACTGCTTAAAACAAGTTTCATAATTTTCTTTTGAATTTCATGTCTTAATGTAAAGAGGAGAAATATCTTGAGTAACAGTAGTTATTTATAATTTTTGCTTGCAACTTAAATTCGTAATTTAAGTTTTCGATTATACCTGCTGTAACCAGTAAATTTTCAAATTGTTGATCACTTCCTCTAATCCTGATCGTCCAACTGAGATCCACAGGATATTTCCCTGAATAATTTTTATTAGCGATGTACATTGGTCTAAGACTAGATTATTATTTTCTTTTACATGTGAATACTGGTGGAAAACCACCATCGTCCACGTCGCTGTGCCAGACCTGTAGAGGCAGACGACACCGAGACAACCTTTTAAGTCCTAGATCACCTCAAGTCAGTTGAACTTGGGAATAGGCAGAAGCAGGTTCCCGTAGATAGAAGTCCCAATACGGTTGCATAGTTATAGGAGAGTTGGGCAAGCTAAGTATTAGCCAAAGCAGTGGAATAGGTTGTAAAGACCAGTGTAATCGTCTTACCTATTTCAATATTTTAAATCGTTTACATTAACTTTAATTTTCATTTTCATCACAAAGTAAATTTATTTGTAAACTATATTCAAGCAATTTCATCGATTGTATTTGATTCCATTTGTAATTGAATTCTATTGATAACTCCAGTTCATTTGGTACCATAAATCACATTTGCAATTTAATCATATTGTTAATATATGGTTTGTTTTTAATTTATTTCTTTGTTTTGCCGCAAGATAGTGGTCTGTGAGACACTACGTCTGTGAGCAAATTGAGATTTCTGTCTTTATTGTTATTTATATTTAAACATTTATGTTCAGCTCGTGTTGTCTCCAGGAGCTCTGGCGCCCCAAAAAAATTTTAGTTGACAAAGAAAACAATCCAATCCACACCCTAATCTCATGCTTAAATAAATTAAATTAAATTAAATTAGTTAACTTTCACTACAAATTAGCACCTGCTAAATTTATCCTCACAAATTGGCGACTGAGCAAATATTTAGTTATAAAGTGACGCCCAACTAAACATTTCATTACACAACTTTCTTTGAGGCTTTATTTGAGAACATAATAATTAAAAGCTAGCCAGTCAGTCAATTACGGTTTAATAAAAAGAAGATTCATTAGCATTAGTACTTAACCGCAGTGATTTACCTTGTATCATACATTCCATGGAACTTACTTCATTCGTATTCTACATTTCCTACTAAACAAAATACAGAGTAACGCTAGCACTGAATAGTTTTAATGAGATACTCATTAAATTCTCGAATACCATTTCCACCTAATTAAAATTACGGAGTGACACTAGCACTGAATTGTTTTAATGGGATAATCATTAAATTCTAAAGTATATACAACACCAAATATACAGGCACCCTAAGCATTATGATTCAAAATTAAACTTACTGTTTAGGACTTAATGTTGCTCCGGAACCTGCTTTTGTAGCCTTAATCACTTCTGTTGACCACCTTCTTCCATGATGAGCGACAAATTTCAAACAGCGTTCCTTTACGTTATTTTTCGAGCCGACGACACAAATTTACTGAATTATTTATTTAACTTCCACGAGTCTCTAGAACTTTGAGACACTATTTACAGTTTTGTCAACACTGTGACCAGTTGGACAGAGTACATACTTGTAAATGAAATTTATATTAAAATTTTCCCGAGTCCCATTCGGACAGTAGAACGTTCTACACGTGAAGATTCTCTTAAGACTACTTTTCAAAGTTCCCCATATTTTCGAGCAGGGACTAACATTTGCCCAGATAATTTTTCGCTTTTATAGCAATTTTTTCGACTTGTTTGTTCCTAGAAAATCTGGATTCTACACCTGCAGCAATTAAAACACCTGCAGCCTGTTATTACTAAAAGTACTTCAAATTTTCATCGAAAATGGCAATTAGGGTTTTAACATGTTTTGTAAATTGCAATGCCGCCAAGTGTTCCAAATTTTAATTTTTAATGATCCTATTAAAATTAGGTACAAGCTTTTTACATTCCAAACTTAATTGCCTCATTGAAATTAGCTTAAATCCCAATCGGTAATTAAAATTGGAGAACAAGGATTTCGCATTTTTGTTTCAATTGGAATCCTTTGAATAGAAACGCCCCCTGGCCAATGGTTTTCTTTTTAGAACATAGTTTGGGGGACCTGTTTTTGAAGCGCGCAACCAGTGTTTGAGATTCCTTGAAGTTAGTTTTTCTAGTCGCGTGATATTATGCAGTCGAAAGAAAAACAAAAGTATAAGTCAACCGCGATTAAAATCGGATCTCGAATCTTGTGACGTTAAACACCATGCCGTGTATTTCAAATATATTCCAATGGTAAGTAATTTTATTTTAATCAGGCTAGTGTTAGGTGCTTTTGTCGTACACTTTTATTAGGCAAAAATGATTAACCTTTTGACGCGATTCTGGCATTACTTCTTGAAAGTTAGATTTCATTTTAAATTTTGTTTAATAAAATAAAATTATCATTTTATTTGAACGTTCTCTCTTGGCGATTTAATTCGACACTTAATGTATTTTATTTATTGGTCAGCTAGCTAAATTCTTATTTATTTTTGAAACAATTAAAAATAATTTTTAAAACAAATTGTTGAAAAAATTTAAAATAAATCAGGTGCTAGCTCTGATCCATCACAGCGATTTCTTTTACATTTGACTATTATTTATTTAATTTAGACAACCAAAAAAAAAGTGTATTTCTATAAGTTAATGTAGATTTAGTTGTTGTTAAGGGTCGCTGTATCATCATAATTTAATATTATTAAACTCGCTGGGCTTCAAATTGAGCACTAACTAACGTTTTCTCAATCAATCAATCATATATTACCAGTTAGTTTACAGTCATTATTGCCCTGTTACTTGAGCTATTGTCTAGCGCTGAGATATCATATGTCGTATTTAGTTTCTAGGCTCGCTACATGAGCTCTATAAGAGATCACATAGAATACGACATTGCGCATCCCCTGTACGCCACAGACAAGTCAGGGAACAGGGGAGGACGGAAAATTTGTTATATAGTAACTACTCAATTGCGGCAATAAAATACTGTTTCTTGCGGAACTTATAGACAAGGTGGATCTAAAAACTTGCACCAAAGACGTGCGTTCGGCAAGATATGACTGTATAAGTGTGCCTATATATAATGGAAATTCATAAACTAAAAATAGTTTATGCAGCAAACCGTCATGCCATTTCTTACCCAACGCTCGTTCAATGTTGAAAAGGAGCAGGACTCTGCAATGCCGCTTGTTGAAGCTGCTTGAAAGCAGCGTGAGGCATTTATCAAATGTTACAGACCGAATTGGTCAAATGAATTATTTTGCATAGAAAGTTAAACTTCAACGTATTTAGTTCAGGATGGAAAAACATAAAAATTGAAGAAGAATAATTGCAGAAATTTAAACATTTAGATGTCTATTTGGTAGAAAAAGTATTATGAGAAAAAGAAATAAAGTATATGTTCAATGGCTTGAATTGGTTACGAGGGCAATGCTACTACGAAAACCCAAGTATTCCTTCTCAGGAGCATTAAGTTTCGCTGCAGCCTCGCTGATTCTCGGCACTGTTCAGTGAGCTTGCTGAGTTTACTTAACAGTGATATAAACCATTATGATCTGGTTTTTCCCGCTTTAATGGATAGGTATTTTCGAGGCTTTTTTCCAGGAAAGTAACGTTTCCTCTTTATTCTCTTATACGATGTTACTAGCATTCATACGTTAAATGAATCGAACCATAGAAAGCAATAACTTTATCAGTCAGATGAACTTCTTACACGACACTCCCCTACGTATGCCAGGAGGACTGCCAAGGCCTTACATCCGCTTAGCAACTGAATCTCGAGCCAAAGAGTACGTATATTACCATAAAAGTAAATGCTTCTATCTCTTGAGCTCGATTTAAGCACGCGCCTTAACTGCGATTCTGGATAATTCTAGAGTCTAACCGGCTGACGCGACACCGTGACGCCCTAGGCGTGGAGGGACCGAGCGTATAAATTCATCAGGATAGCCAAAAATACACACTGTCTACCAGTGAACCAGTAAGAGGTTCTACACCAGTCTCTCCGGTAAAACTCCAAGTTCTTATTTCAAAATGCAGATACATTCTGCTTGTTTAAAGAATAAAGTAAAATCCAAGTTAATAATATTTTAAATCAAGCTAAAAACATAAGTATCTATTCTTTTTGCATTCTCAAGTGGACGATAACTCAATTAAATAAAGTAAATAACGAGTTTTAAAGTAATAGAAGTGAAAAGTGATATTAATCCATTTAAATATCTTAAATTCAGTCGTCTAAAAAACGGCGCTTACAACGAAAGCATAAAAGAGTAAACGTTTCTTCCTAAACGTACCCATTCAGGTTGATACTATTAAAAGGTTAAAATAATCCACGATCTATTAAATCAGGGGTAGGAACAGTGTTAGATAAACAGTGCGAACTGAAGATATGAGTAAGTTATTATAAGTATATAATATAAACATTGTTAATGCAGTGATTTTATAGACTACATAATTCGCCAGAGTATTTCAGAACATATTATTGAACTAGTATGTATTAATATTGATTCAGGGCATAACTAGGTAATCCATAGTATTTAAGGTACTGTAGCAAATATATAAATATATGTTAGCACATGTGATCCTCTGCCACTGGTTCTCCCGATACGACGCTGGCTTAGAACAACAATGTGTTGTCAGCACCTCCTCGCCTGTGAATATTATAAGATTAAGAATTTGTTAACGTTGCATTTTATTCGATAAAGCAGAGTATGATTTGATATTTCAGCAGAGAATCTTGTATTTAATCGTAATAAATCGAGTTTGGAGCTAATTTCTACATTATTTCTAGTTTAATTAAAATAAAAGTACATAAAAGCTAACATCAGAAGTGGGATATCTCCTCGTTGTGATAAAGCATGGAGAAAGAACCTAAATAAATGTGTGAAAAGTAACTTTTTAGTGTAAGAAACAATGGCCGATAGTTCGCGCACGAGACGTTAGTGGCAGTGAGAAGGAGTTAATGGACCAGAACGATATGAACAATCTAATTTTACAAATGTGAAAATGGCAGCAGGAAAGTAACACTGAATTTCCAAAAGCAAAATTAGCAATTTTCTCAACAACAACATGGCCAACGCCCAAGCAGCTCAGGCGTCTGTCAAAGCGATTCATTTCGACAAGTGCAGATGGTTGCGCCTACGCCCTATGCTTGGTCCTAATGTCATCAGTGCTACATTTAAGCTTTGATCCAGCGGGTACTCTTTTCAATATGGCTGAACGATGGATGACGTTGCACTCATTGTCAAAAATGCTACGGCAAATGTTTGCTATCGTAAACATGGAGTACCAAAACAAACAATGTAGATATTCTATACAATCCATTAAATATTTTTCGCATTTTGTTCATACGTACATTCGACGAAAATGATTTGGATTAGTCAGGATTGGACGAGCAATTAAGTGATGCTATGAAAACAATAATAAAAGCCAATTCATAAACTTGACGATAACGCTTCGTGATGGAATAATTTGTAAAAAGTGAATTTGCCTCCGTTAGCCCAACTGCAGAAAAGCAACGCCGATACGTAAATGTGTGTAAACATTTTTACCGCCAATTCAGGTTTAAATTGACTCTTGTGAATTGTGTATTTTTGTACGCGGGATATGAAATCGATATCTCGTCAGATTGAAGTAAGCCAAATGCTAAAAGATAAAGTTGCATTTGTTTAAATCGACGACGATGATGTGCTGTGTCTGCAAACACTATGGAGAAGGTCAGCAAGTAGAAGTAGGACCCATGTATTGGTAAACAATAATCAGCTGTTAACTGACATTTCATTTCATAACAAGGCCGTCTATCGTCCATTCAGATGTTATCCGGTAAAAAGTAAACAAATGCTGAAGAAGATAATCACTGAACAAGGGACAAATGATTTCAATAGGAAGCGAGTTAAAGCAGTGCCGCCATATACTGTTGGTTCTAGAAAAATGGTCAATTGGCATATGGAGGAAAATTTAAAAGTATTAAGGTCCATTGTAAGTACTGCATTCTTTTTCCAATGAATGATATGAATTACGATGAGCAGGTAGTCATGACAGAACTAACTACTGTTGTAGCCGTGCATGGGCAATTGCACACTTGCTCGGAAAATGAAATGGTATGTACTGAAGTTCCCTAAATGTAGATTTAGGCTTTATATAAGGTCCATATAAAACTAAACTTTCTGGGCTGCGGTCCATATAAAACTAAACTCACTGGGCTGCGGTCCATGTAAAACTAAATCAGTTGGCTAAGGTCATGATTGAAAAGGGCTGCGGTCCATGTAAAACTAAATCAGTTGACTAAGGTCATGATTGAGAAGGGCTGTGGTCCATGTAATAGTAAACCAGTTGACTAGGGTTCCTGCTATGACAGGATATGCTTAAAGGTCCCTGTATGACAGGCTATGCTTGAAGGTCCCTGCTATGACAGGCTATGCTTAAAGGTCCCTGTTTTGACAGGCTATGCTTAAAGGTTCCTGTATGACAGGCTATGTTTAAAGGTCCCTGCCAAGACAGGCTATGTTTGAAGGTCCCTGTTATGACAGGCTGTGTTTAAAGGTTCCTGGTGACAGGCATAAATTGATTTATATTTTTTTATTTTATTTTTAAAGTCCCTGGTACACCAGGCTATGTTTGAAGTTACCTGCCATATCAGGCTATATAGAAGGTCCCCAAATTTACAAATTTGCTGCGGTCCATGTAAAACTAAATCAGTTGACTAAGGTCATGATTGAGAAGGGCTGTGGTCCATGTAATAGTAAACCAGTTGACTAGGGTTCCTGCTATGACAGGATATGCTTAAAGGTCCCTGTATGACAGGCTATGCTTGAAGGTCCCTGCTATGACAGGCTATGCTTAAAGGTCCCTGTTTTGACAGGCTATGCTTAAAGGTTCCTGTATGACAGGCTATGTTTAAAGGTCCCTGCCAAGACAGGCTATGTTTGAAGGTCCCTGTTATGACAGGCTGTGTTTAAAGGTTCCTGGTGACAGGCATAAATTGATTTATATTTTTTTATTTTATTTTTAAAGTCCCTGGTACACCAGGCTATGTTTGAAGTTACCTGCCATATCAGGCTATATAGAAGGTCCCCAAATTTACAAATTTGGGCTATGCAAATAAGATCCCTGATCAAGTTCAGGAAAAGGTCCCCAAATTTACAGATTTGGGCTACGTAAATAAATTTTGTCTAAGTTTAGGTCGCAAGAATTACAGCGTTGGACTTGGTAAACAATATCATTGAAATAAAATTTAGGTACAAATCCCCAAAAACAATATTTGGGGTAAATAAGATCTCTGAAATTATGTCCAAGTTAAAATAAAAATGCAATTTTGGATATGGTGCCCAAATTTGTGTGTAAGCAAAGATCACTTAAACGCATTTAGGCTGTGGGGTCTCTAATTAACCTCAATGAAATGGCCAAATGATAACATTTAAAGTTAAGCTGTACACTGTATAAAATTACATGACTATTTGACATTTGATGGCAATTTGTTTATTCTATCTGTTGTTTTGCCTTTGTTTTATTTTCACAATATCAATCTGAGTAAGAAGGACGTAGCGAGGACGCTCCATGGGCAGGAAGGCCGTGTTAGCGCATGTGATGCTCTGCCACTGGTTCTCCCGATACGACGTTGGCTCAGAACACCAATGTGTCGTCAGCACCTCCTCGCCTGTGAATATTATAAGATTAAGAATTTGTTA